>CAAKHD010005695.1:1803-27485 GCA_901007705.1 Fistularia tabacaria
GTGTCCCTTCTTGGTGTCTTGCCCTTTCTTTTTTTTTTTTTTTTTTTTTTTTTTTTCTTTCCAGAAGAGAGGGTTTGTTACAGTCGCCGTCATGCTAATCCCACCGTGTGATATGTATATGTGTCAACACGGGGAGGAGAGAGGGGGATTGTGGGCCGCGGCGGCGGGGATGAATGGCAGCGGAGACAGACGAGGCCCATTCACCGCCTTTCCGTCCTCCGTGACGCCAAATTACTGTTTATCGGAAGTAGACTAGCGGTATAATAAGGATACCGGAGAAGTGTGTGTGTGTGTGAGCATAAACACACACACACACACACAGGTAGATTAGCGGCACATAGCAGAGGATGACTTTTAATGTGCCCATTGATTAGTAGTTGATACGACGGCCATACTTGTCGGGTGTGTTTTGTGTGTGTATGTGTGTGTGTGAGTGTGTGTGTGTGCGTGTGTGTGTTTAAAGTTAAAGCTCAGGGGATCACCTAGTTCTTGCTTCCGTGTTGACTGAGGATTTCCAGTTTCTTTGTGCGACACTTTAAAAAAAAACATTGCGTTGTGACGATGAAGTAGCCGACGCAGTACCGCTGGAGGCCTTAAGGGGGCGCCGTTGAGCGACATGTTCAAGCACGACAGATGGGAGGAACAGAAGAAGAAAGCAACATGGCGTCCATCGGACCGAGGAGAAGGATTCTCAGAACATACATTATGACCAGCTCCCCCCCCTGCCGCCATGTTTGCATCATCTGGAAGTGACCTCTGACCTCTAGCAGAAGCATCGCTTAACAGGAAGTGACGTTCTCAACAGAAGAAACCCGACTCGAAACGAGCCAATGGGGGCGGCCGGTGGACGGGGAGGGACCTCACGTCACGGGAAGGTATCGCCACGCTGCGTTCAGGCGCCTCTTTCCCGTTGAATCCAGCGTCGCCGTTATTTTCCGTGTCGCGGCTTCATGAGGCGACGTCTCCCCGGCTCCTCGGCCGGTGTTTCTGCTCGCCGCCGCCCCCCCATTCCAGAGAGAACGAATCACCCCCTTTTATTTTCACATTTCTGATTAAGTGCGCATATTTCATTTGCAGCACGGCGGCGGCGGTAAAAATCCCCAGGAGCCTTAATAAGCCCAATATAGAAACACATTTGAACCCTGCTCCTCGGCTAAGTAGATTATAAACATTTGTTGTAGCGCGCGACGATAATATCCCGCGTTGCAAACTGCACAAACTTCGGCGGGGCCGGTGCTTCCTGGCGGAAGATCACAGTTAATTCGGCGGCGTTACGGTGATGCAGGGGCCCCTATCGGGTCCGGCATCACACACACACACACACACCCACACACGCTAACAAGCTTAGCATAAGCCCAGCCTGGAATGGTATGAGGTTTGAATTTCTGGAACCGGCGCGGTCCCCGCAGTCCAAATCTCACTTCAGCAGAAACCGGGGCGGGGTGATTCCTCTGCTTAGAGAAAAAAAAAAAAAATTAGTGCTAGTGCATATATATTTTCTGCAAGCAGAGGAGGTTTGACGGTGGGAGGGAAAAAAAAAATGCACCGTATGTAGAAAATATAAATTTGACGGAGAGTGGGGACGGGTCCAGAGGAGGCTAATCAGCCGGCGGCTGAAAAGCCTGTAATGTGCATCACCAGATTCCTGCGCCGCGCCGAGGCAAAGCCCCGCAACATTGTTGACTCATTTAAAGATGTCGTTAAGTTGGTGTACTCTGCACTTCCCCTGTTTCTGTAAATCGCACTAAGCGTGTTACGGCCCCCTCCGACTGACCCGCCGCCCCTTCAGCACCATGTGAGGTGCAGGGGTTGCCGCCGCCGGGGGAGACGACATGCTAAATCCCGTTTGTGAGGCTCGGCCGCCTTGGGAGTAATCTAACCGGCCCCCGCCCGACCTCGGGCGGCGGGGAGCCGCGTCCGGGGAGCGGATGAGTCGGAGCGGGTCCGAAAATGTGACTTTATGTCACCGGGAGGGAGCGGGACGGTTCTGGCAGGATGCGGAGGTCACGCCGGCTTCCCGCCGATAACCCGGTATTTTGGATTCCCGCTTTTACGGCGGTGCGAGTTCGCAGGCTGGGGGCGACTTTGCAGGCGCCCCGCGGCGCCGCCCCGCGGGCGCACGAGCAGCGCCATGGGCGAGTCACGCTCGCTTTCATAACTGCAAACTGGAAACACATTTGGGATTAAGGCGGAAAGCAGTGAGGGTAGAAAGCGCCGTGCTCTCGCTCCAGATCCAAATGTCATCCCCTGGAGTCTTCCGTACCTCCAGCGGTATCTCTGCTGCTGACTGCAGCTGCAAACCCGACTGCCACCTCAGGGTTTCCTCCACCCCCTCCCTGCTTTCACGACAGATCACAGTGTCATCTGCAAACTTCATCATCCATGGAGATTCCTGTTGAACGTCTGTCACCAGAGACAACAAGAACGGGCTCAGGCCTTTCCTCCACGTAGTCCCACCTCCCACTCTTCCAGCTGCAAACTCCACTGCCCCCTCTCCAAGACACTTCCACACCTGTGCTGGTATGTCTGCCGTGACTCCAACTGCCACCTTCCCACCTCTACTTGCTTTGACTACAGATCACAATGTCATCTGCAAACATCATGATCCATGGAGACTCCTGTCTAACATCATCTGTCACCAGAGCCAACAAGAAGGGGCTCAGAAGGGGCTCAGTAGACCCACTTCTATCTGGAGTCTGTCACTCCAGCTGCAAACTCTACCACTACCTCCTTCAGGACACTTCCGTACCTCTGCCGGTAAGTGTGCCGTGACTCCAATGGCGAATTCTACTGCCACCTCCCAAGGTTCTCTTCTACCTGCCACCTGCTTTGACTACAGATCACAATATCTTCTGCAAATAGCATAATCCATGGAGACAAGAAGGAGCTCAGAGCTGATCCTTGCCTGAGGTCTGTCACTCCAACTGCAAACTCTTTCACTGCCTCTTACACGACACTTTCGTACCTCTGCCGGTATGTCCGCCGTGACTCCAACCACGAACTCTATTGCAGACCCCCCAGGTTCTCCTCTACTTGCCACCTGCTCTCACGACAGATCGCAATGTCAACTGCAAACATCATGGTCCTTGGAGATTTCTGTCTATTGCCTTCTGTCAACATAGTAGACAAGAAGGGCCCCAGGGCCAATCCTTGATGTAGTCCTCCCACTACCCGAAGTCTGTGACTCCAACTGGATGACACTTCCATACCTCCAGCGGCACGGCATCAGGACCAGGACCGGCTGCCTCCATGTTCTCCATTCCCTTCAAAGCTGCTCTGTGTTCACCCCGACCGACCCTGTGGACTCCCCGGTCTTCTGGTCCAACCTCTTCTGAGCTTCCCTCGCGCCAACCGGATGGAACCGCCAATCCGTTCTTGAAAACAAAGCAGGCGTAGATAACTCCGCTTTGCCTCACCTTGGGCCCAGCCCCCCCCCCCGAATGATAACTCTGAGCGTCGCGGGTTCGGCACTTGTGGCGGGCCTCGCGGAAAAATTAATTAATGCCAAACTCCAAGTGCTATCGAAATTATACATTTGGAGCGTGCTCAGATACAGAGAGGGGGAGATGTGAGGACGCTCCGGTCTCATTAAGAGAGCAGGCAGAGTGGAATTAGTCTGAATATAATGACAGGCCGCACTATCTCATGTAAAAACAGCCCTGTTTTCCCCTCTCATTCATTGGCAGTAGTAATTAGTTTTGGCCCTAAAACTGTCACCCTTTGCTCGAGAAAAGGCAGATGTGATTTGAGGTGCAATTTAATCTTGCTTTAATGAAGAACTAATGGACGCATTGCAAATTACTTTTTTTTTTTTCCCCCCACCACCACCGCCGCCGCCGCCGCCGCCACCCTTCAAGCCCCTGTGTGATTGAACAGGGGCAAAAAAAAAAAATCCATTTCCTGCTTTTGAAAAGATCAAGAGTATCTTTGATAATGGCGAGAGCGTCACCGGCGGCTTCGCTACATCGAGCCAAAAAGCTCTCCTTTTACCCGAAGCATAATTCGGCAGAGAGGAGGCCACAATTAGCCATAAAGCAGAGGGGGCGCCGTGGGGCCCCCCGGGCGGCGGCGGCGGGCGTCTGGCCGCTCCTTGTTAGGAGCAAACCCTGGAGGTGTCACACAGGAACAATGAGGCCTGATAAATTAGCCCCGTGGAGGGAGGAAAGAAAGACATGTCGCGCTAATTTTCAATTACACCTATAGTGCATTGAAGAGCGAGGCCTCACACACGTGTGTGTGTGTGTGTGTGTGTGTGTGTGTGTGTGTCGGGGGACACAAACAGCGCCGGATATGACTCGGTGTATTATTTTATTAGCACACCAATTATTATTAGCACGGCGGCCGCAGCTGTTAGCGTGTTAGCGCCTCCTCCTCCCAGCGAGAAGTTCCCGCAGCAGGCCTTCTCGGCTGGAGTCTCCACGTGTCTGCGTGAGGGTTCCTCGGGGTTCCTCCCGCAGCCCGAACCCATGCAGGAGCTGCGGAGTGATGGGTGAATCATCTACGATGTGCTCGTCCAGGTTGCATCTGTGGTTGACGTCCGCCGCCCGTCAGACGCAGCTTTAACCTCGCTGGGAAAACGAACACCTGGGCGGACCTTTGTGAGCGGAGAGAGAGGGGTGAGAGTTTGAAGTGTGTGTGGAGTGTGTGTGGAGTGTGTGTGTGTGTGCGGGCCACCGCCTGCTGGCTCTAAACCACTTAAGGGACGCTGTGTTTCAAACGGGCGTCGCTAACGGATGATGCTGTAGAGAATATATCAAGGCCAAATAATAGTCCTTGGAAGCGGTGAAAAGGGGTTGCCAGAAGCGAGGAGGGTCAGACATGCGGAACATGTGTATCTGCAACCCCCACCACCACCCACCCAAGTGTGTGTGTGTGTGTGTGCATGTATTTGACTACAGCAGCAGCAAGGCAGAAAGCCTAATGGGAGTGGGCTTAGCCGCACACAGCCCTGCCACATATCTGATTACTGGGACCAGTAATTTTCTTGCCTTAAATAAGGAAGAAATTGGATAGGATGAATGAAATTTGGCTGTCATATTGCAGTGATGGTGCAGCGGGGAGATTATGTGTTTCACATAATCGTTCATCATTTCCCAACCAGTGTTCGGGCTTAGCATAATGGAATTGGTAAACTGGTTTAAATCAGAACGTGGGGACGGACTATCAGGCAGACCGGCGGTAATGTCTTCAGACGGAGGCGAATATTTTTTCTGCCACGGTGCGACACACACTCTCACACACACACACACACACACACACACACACACACACACACACACACACTCACACACACACAGACTCTGCACGGCGCAGAGCAGGTCTTCATCCCTCGCCCCCCTCTCATTGTCCTAATACCTCCAAGTAAACCTCGCCGCGTCTGCAAAGATGCAGTTACTTTGCCGCGCATTAATTCAATAATTAAATCCCCGCGCCGCTCCGTTCTTCCTTCTCCCAGATCCTGCCGTTTATTGTTTTGACACCCAACCGCACTCTGATTAATTTGCCATTGTTTGTGTTATTACCGTGTAATTACTCCCTCGGATACCAGCTTCTATACGTTATTACACGGAAAAAAGAAATAAGCCTTTCAAACAGCAACAGCACGGTTTCTGACTTTAATTCACGTGAAATTGAATCGGACACAATTTATATATATGTATATATATATATATATATTTTACAAATATTTAGCATTGACACAATCTAGAAGTTATTAATTCACAGGGGGGGAATTTGTGCTGTGTATAAAATGTTTATTTATAAAGAGGCTAAAATGTGATTTAATTTTCTAACTATTCATTTTTAGCATAAAGTGTTTTTTTTTAAAATTTCATTTATGGGATGGTTTGCTGTTGCCATGGCGCCCTCCTCTCGGAGGAGCGGACCCCCGGAGGATGCCCGCTGGCCACTAGGTGTCAGAGTGGCTGTTTGGAAGGGATGAGCCACGGGGGCCTCCGCACCATCACCGCCGACCGGCCGGCAACCTGGATCAATAACTGGATCAGGTGATCAATATCTAAACACGCATCAACCAGAGACATCCATGAGGTTTAGGAACAAGGAAAAACACTCCGGGTTATAAAATATCATTTATGACTCGTAATGAAGAGGAGTGATTTGAATCCTGTGTGTGTGTGTGTGTGTGTGTGTGTGTGTGTGTGTGTGTGTGTGTGTGCAATACACACTTCACGGCAAAAAGTAGTGGCTCACCTGCCTTGACTGGGATATCAGTGACGTCCATTCCCGATCCAGAGGCTTCAATATGACGTGGCTCCACCCTTTGCAGCTACAACAGCTTCAGCTCTTCTGGAAAGAATGTCCACAAGCTTCACCAGTGTCTTCAAGGCCATGTTGGAGCGCTGATGTTGGCCAAGAAGGCCTGGCTCTCAGTCTGCGCTCTGATTCATGCCAAAGGTGTTGTTTGGGGTTGAGGTCTGGACTCTGCAGGCCAGTCAAGTTCCTCCGTGTCTTCATGGGTCTTGCTTTATGCACTGGTGCTCAGTCATGTTGGAAAAGGAAGGGGCTCCAAACTGTTCCCACAAAGTTTGACGCATGGAATTGTCCAGAATGTCCGAATGCTAATGCTTGGTGTGGCTTCAGCGCACCGAGACACTTTGGACGATTCCATTCCGGCATCAGTGTGTGACCTCATCAATGCTCTTCCAGAAGAATGCTCCGAAATTCCCACGAAGACGCTGGTGAAGCTTGCGGACATTCTTCCCAGAAGAAGCTGTTCCAGCTGCAAAGGGTGGAGCCTCATCATCGTGAAGCCTATGGATTAGGGATGGATGTCACTTAAACTCACATGCCAATACTTTTGTCCATATAGTGTCGAAGTAGTACTGCACCACGCAGTACTGCACCACGCAGTACTACAGGTCACTTGAATTGACTGATCACATTTGCCAGAAGTGCAAGTTGCATTTTCAATCGGCGTCAGCGATGGGCTGTTGGAGTGCTGGCGCTGTTGGCCCTTGTGAAAATGTGACAGTGTCGCGTATGAATCGAGGGCTGGTGGTGGTGAAATTGCCTGGAAATTATTTTAAAACGCTTGACTTGAGGGGGGGAAAAAAAAAAAAGATGCAGGCTTTGTGGGAACGCGGTGAGTTCAGGGGCGGTGGGACGGAGAAGTGCTGTGGCGGTGTACGAGCTCATGGCTGGCTTATTTATCAATTACATCCACCTTTACGCACTGTTCTACCTGTGAAGTAGCTTATTCGTACAAAGCGTGTGGACCATATATTTATATAGCATATATTTAACTAAGCGTTTTTTCTTGTTGTAATATTTTAGAGTGGAATACAGGTATGAATACAACGTTGCATACAATTTTACCCCTATTTTTATGCTCATGGTGTACAAATACACACAGTACACATGAAAATCCCGTCACCTTTCATTTCTTTCATTTCAGATCATTTCTCTGAGGAGAAATACTTTCCATGGTACTCTGTGTACTACCTGAAGTACTCAAACATAGCAGCGTTTGTGTGGATACATAGAATGCGGGCAAAAAAGAATTTTCCGGGCACATTTTTAAGGATGAACTGAATATTCGAAAGGGGCCTCCTTTGTGCTGGGAGGTTGCCATGCCAACCGAAATATCGATTAATACGTTTCCATCGATTAATGGGATGCCTGTTGTTCCATGAACCGCTAAAATACCTTCATTTATTTGATTTGCTCTGAGTGTCCGGACCCGCGACTGACAAAACAGCGTCTTATGAAAGGGTGAACAGTGGAACCCCCCCCATCACACCCCCGCGCACTCCTCGAACACAACCAGAGCGACGACTGGTGGGGGGGGGGGGCGGCCAGCAGGGGGCGCCAGCGGCGGCTGCATCGAAGTGCAATTGCAGGACAGGAAATTGACACGTGATTGAAAAAAGAAAACACTGAGTGTAAATAAACGAATGCATGAAGGAATAACTTGGGGTGGAATTGACGACTTTCAAATTGTGCAAGAGAGAAAATGAATGAGAGTGAATGGTTGCAAGAAGTGTGAGTGAGTGAATGAGTGGATGATCGGTTGTAATGGGAAGCACTGATATAAGCTTTATTGTGAGGAAAGTATTAGAAATAAAGTGAAGTCATCCTGAATCGGCCTCCCGCGGAACATTTAGCAATGAATTTAACAGTTAGAATAATCTCTTGTTCTGTTTCTGCATTTTCATAAAATATTGCTGAATAAAATGTATTTCCGGCAGACTTATCATGGACAGCAATTTAACACATGTCATATATTTTATTTTCAAAAAGTTTTCAGAGGTGCGATGTGAATTACAGTGCCCCGAAATGTAGAAATAAGAAATAAATATTATGGATTATTCCAGTGGCGTGCCGGGAGGGGGATTCAATCGGAGAAGGAAATGAGATGGCAATTCTAAAATTTCAGCAGTGATAAATCAACTTTTGGAGGCGGTTGTTCACCCTTTATTCCTCCAACACGGGCTCCCTTTCTGTCTGGAGAAATTGGTATTTCTCCCTAGACCCTCAGCAAAAGAGGCGAGCAGACGATGCTGTTCGTTCCTCCCTTCCTCGAGTCATAAGCCCTCCTTTCTTCAGCTTTTTGTCCATCTAGATGAGTTCTTTTACCACCTCGGGTCAGTGAGTAGCTCTAGAACGGCTACAACTACTTTTATGTGGGTTTTTTTGTGCCGTTTAATTAAATATTTCCGACACCAAGCGTCATGGAGTACAGAAACCTCTGCCGCTATTCTCCTTACGTACACAATACATATATTTTGTATATTTATACATGTTTATGCCTTTAAATCCCCCTCTTTTTCTCACCTGCTATCATCGCGTTGCTTTTCGAGGGTATTATACACCGACTGGTTTTGCACTGAACTGTACAGAAACCTCTGCTGCTACCCTCTACATTCAAAATACATATTTTTATACATTTCATACATTAAAAATCTCCGTCATCTTTTCACCTCATGTACCAGATTGTATCTGCGTGCACTTCATATTCATGTTTATTGTGTACTTTACTGTGAATGTGCACTCTTTTATTATGATTGTTTTGTTCATCTCGTTGGAAAGTGAAAGCTTCAGTCACGACGCGTTTTCAAAACTGAAATTTAATGAAATGTATCCCGTCTTCTTGACCAACCTGGCTTTAATAAGCATCGACAGAGAATTTTTCTGAATTTCTCTGAAAAAAGTGAAGTCATTCAGGTGTTTTGTGACAGAAGGCATCACATGGTGGAAAATAACCCTATTGACTGATTCACATTAAAATTAGATTCGATTCAACTTTATTGTCATGACACTGTACGAGTGCAGGGCAACGACATGCAGTTTAGCATCTAACCAGAAGTGCAAAAAAGCAGCAGATAGAATAATGAAAATAAATAAATGAACAGTCTGACATGGTGCGTTATGTCAGTGATGCACCGGTGATTTAAGGATTGATTCCTATGTACATACGGATATATGCATTCAATGTGAAAAAAAAAAAACTATAGGCGGAAACGATGGGCATCATTTACAAGAGAAAATGTGCAGACGATAAATTATGATACACAAAATAACAGTTGAAATGGAAATTAAATAGTGCAGAGTTGGATAAATATACACAGTAGAGTGTGATATTGTGAAGTCGTCTAGTGCTGCAGTGACAGTGATTGAGGTGGTGTGTGGTGGTCATGAAATCAAATAAAGCGTTTATTTCGTGCTCTGTGTGTATCTATGTTCCAAATATTTTCTTTTATTTTGATATTTCTCAGTATATTCGTCTTTTTGCTTGATTGTTTGGGGCAGAGTTCGCCCTCTGCACGCCTCTGCTCTCAGCCACACAACCAGTCCGAACTGGATTGCTAGCTTAATAGTTACCCAATTAATGCCTGAGCCCCGGAGCCAAATGTTGTTTTAAGTCGGTAATAATGTCTTTTAGATGAATCCTTGATTTGTGATCTGCGTTAAAACGCACCGCGGGGAGAACTTCGGTTATTTCGTGAGCCCTGGAAGGGGGCGGCTAACTGCGGCGGAGCAGGTAACTCTACACTCGGGTTGCTTTAAGGAGCACCTGTCGTCCCGGCATCCTTTGCGCGTCCAATATGGAAGAGCTGGAGGTGGAGGTCCGCGGCTCCAACGGGGCTTATTACAAGGTAAATACCCGCTTATCCTCCCCCTTTTCGCCGCGGTGCCGTGTCACAGGATACCGTGTTTATCCGCCGAACCGTCCGCGGTTACCCCCGCCGCTGCGGCTGTCCCCCCCCCTCCTCCCGGCGGACGAGCTCCGAGCGCCATGCTAGCAACTCGCGTTAGCATGCTAAGCTAGCCTTAGCTAGCAGCGCTCTCGAAGCTTCGCCACTTTTATTTTTTGCTAAGTGTCCGCACGCCGGCGAGAGTGACGGGAACCCCGCTATCACCCCCGCACGTCCGGCCCGAGAGAAAAAAGTGGGGACCCCCCCCTTCCCTCCCCCGGTCGCTCGGCTCGACGTTCAACTCCCCATCCCCCCCTCCCTCAACTTCCCTTTATATTCGGCTAAAAACTACGCCGAGCTTCGTTGTTTTGAACTGTAACTTCGAAGTGCGGCGATTTGGAACTCCCCATCATTTACGGCCGAGTCCGACCGGAAGTGGCCGTTTGTCGGCGTTTCGGCCACAATGGCGACCCCCTTCCTCCCCCCCCTCCTCCACAACCGCAGGGCTATTATTTGACACTCCATCATGCCCGACTTATTTTCTGTGCGTGTTGCCCAGCTGTTCCCCGTCAGTCACGACCAGCTGACAAGGAGAGGCGGGCCAGGGACACCCAAACCCCGGGTGCTATTTCTAGAGCCGCCGGCCCAGAAGATCCGAGAAGCCCTTCCCTCCCTCCTGCTGCTTCCCCCCCCACCCGTTCACTTTCGATTCCCGGTCTTCTTCTCCAAGCCCTACCCTTCTCACTGAAGCCACCTTCTACCAACCCCCTGAGCTCCCTTGAGGAGCACTGAGCTCACCATCTCCTCCATCTGCTGCTGCTGCTGTTGTTGTTGTTGTTGTGCTGCTGTTGTTGTTGTTGTTGTTGTTCCCCTGAGCCATTTGTTCGGTTTCTGGCAACCGGGGCTGCAGAACAAAACTAAACAAAACAAAGCAAAGCACGGCAGGTTTTTCACATTTGCTTTCCATGAGTGTATTGTTTTAACTTAATCAGAACAAGATGTTTCAGTTTGCAAGCGAGCTGCAGGATGGACAACACCTACTGTTTGACTGTTCTGCTGAATATTTGAGGGAGCTTTAAGGCGTCTTACCAGGTCACAGGGAATCGAGTGGACTTTGTTTATTCATTCATGAATGATCCAAATCCCACATAAAGAGACGTGCAATCATTCACGCACCGTGTAGAGCCATTTAACTGTTGGCTCCCTCATTCACGTGTGATATAAAGACATAGAATAGGACTTTATTGATCCCCGTTGATGAAATTCTTTTGTCACAGCAGTAGAGTGTCAATAAATATGAATATTAATATTAGTAAAAGCATAAATAAGAGACACTTAAGAGAAATCAAAATATATCAAAACCAACCAAAACGACAACAACAAGGGCAGGAATAGAAGCAGAGTGAAACAACAGTGACGAAAATAGACAGGATGCGAATGGATTGACACCAACAAGGACAAAAAAATAAAACAATGGAGTTTGGGCATGACATGCGTGGATGAGTGAGGGAGTGAGGTAGCGGTAGCACGGATGCATCTCCGGCCGGTCAGAGTTGTGTGCCGTCCAGACTGCTGTTATACAGTCTGATGGCCGTGGGCACAAAGGAGCGTTTGCAGCATTCGGTGCCTACAACCACTCACTCTTTCATTCACGCACCGTGTAGAACCGGGGCGCCAGACACGTCCGTCCCGATCCACTGGTCGATCGCAAACGCAACGCGAGTCCTGCCTTTCAAAATAAATTCCTCCGCGCGGCCTGAAAAAAACCGACTCAACCGCAAGCCACAGAATCCACTGCAGTCCAGGTAGTGTGGGTCGATCGCATATTATTGAAAGTAGCTGTTAGCCTAGCATCCATCTCCGCTGCGGCATTGACGCGCTCGATTGACATACAGAACAAGCCAATCCGAGATCTCCGTCCAAATACAGTTCCACCCTGACTGATGGACATTTGGGAGTGCATTTGAGGCTGGGCTACCTGTTAGCTGACTGAGTCCATTCTGTAAGGCAATGGTCAAAAATGGACAGAATTGTATTGTGTCATACATGTTCCTGCTGTTTTGCGTGGAAACAATACATATTTTTGTTATATGAAGTATACTTTGTGTGTGTGTGTGTGTGTGTGTGTGTGTGTGTGTGTGTGTGTGTGTGTGTGAGAAAATATACACACACATATAAATGTGTAGATGTAAATATAGTAAAATTATTTTTTTGCTGGTAGATCATTTTTTGGCTCGTAAGCCCAAAAAATTGTGGGCACCCCTGATGTAGAGACATGCGACGATTCGCTCCCTCATTCATATGTAATATAAAGACATGCAACCATGCGCTCTTTCATTCACACGCTATTTAGAGACAGCACTATTCACACGTCTGGACAAGTGTAGGGTTTCCAGTGAACCCCCCTGCATGTGGAGAACATGGAGACTCCACACAGAAAGGCCCCCCTTTGGGGAATCCAACCAGGGACCTTTTTGCTGGCTTGTACCTTTTTTTTTTTTTTTTCCAAAAAAATGTCAGTTGAATATGGAAACTAAATTCTGTTATCTGCACACGGAAGCTTCATACACAGCTTTCATTGGCGGGGGACTTCAATTGTTTTCATCCTTGTTACGCTGGGTTTTTCTCATTTGTTTAAATCATTGTATCGTAAGCTTTAAATCGGCTGTGCGCGGCTCCAGAACAGCTGCTCCCCAATTCATACACTTGTTTTTTTACCAAAAGCGGAGGCTGAATTTTCAGCTTTAAATGGTTTCAAGAATTTTACTTAAGGCTAGACTTGGATGCCATAAAAGAGACGGAAGATACAAAGTAGCGTTAAGCGGTAATTTTTACTTTAAAAGCAACTTGTTTTTGATTTGAAGGGGAAAAAATGTAGTTGATTGAATGGCCCTTTTTATTTCCACTCACAATTCTATCCCACGTCCAACTCGAGGCAGCCTTGTGTTTGTGACGAGGCTTTCTTAGTTCAAAATGACAGTAATGGCACACAGCCTGCGTTATCCAACTCTGGCCTTCTTCTCAATAAAAACTCCATTCGGCCCTGGGGTTTATATCCTGTGAATAGTCAAAAGATAAAACAATTTCTTCCCAGGAAAAGACACCTTGATGGGTTACTGTGTGTTTAGAGGTACTGACTGTCCGTTCAAAGTGTCTTATTAAGCCTTCATTCATTCGTTCATTCGTTATCTGCAACGCTTATCCGGCACTCAGGGTCACGGGGTGGAGTCGGGGTGGATGCTGCAGCCTATCCCAGCTGTCATTGGGCGAGGGACAGGGGGTTCACCTTTGATGGATCACAGGGCCACATATAGAAACATACAACTATTCACCATCTTATTCACATGTCAAATTGAGAGAGAGACTCTCTCTATACGAATAGAGTAATCGCTCCCTCGTTCACACGTCATATAGAGACATACAACATTCGCTCCCTCATTCACTCTTAATAGAGACATACAACATTCGCTCCCTTGTTCACACTTCATATAGAGACATACAACATTGGCTCCCTTGTTCAGACGTCAAATAGAGACATACAACATTGGCTCCCTCGTTCAGACGTCATATAGAGACATACAACATTCGCTCCCTCGTTCACACGTAATATTGACATACAACATTTGCTCCCTCGTTCACGCATCATGTAGACATACAACTATTGCTACCTCGTTCACACTTCATATATAGACATACAACATTCGCCCCCTCTTTCACATGTAATATAGACATACAACATTCGCTCCCTCATTCACACTTCATATGGAGACATACAACATCCGCTCCCCTCGTTCACACGTCATGTAGACATACAACTTTTGCTACCTTGTTCACACTTCATATATAGATACACAACATTCGCTCCCTCTTTCACATGTCATATAGACATACAGTCAATCAGTCTCCAATTCACACAAGGGCAATTTTGAGAATTCAGTTGACCTTCATATCTTTGGACTGTGTGAGGAACTCAGAGGAACACCAAGGAGAGCCTGAAGACTCCTCACTGAAAGGCCGCCTGCGGGAATCTAACTATGGACCTCCTTGCTGTGAGGATGAACCTCTAACCACCGCACCACCATTTATCCCTCAGTTTGAAGCGCCTCTATTCTGTGGTGCCTCTTCCAAGTGTGGCGATTGCTCATTTTCGGTCGAATGCGGTTGCTGAGATGTGTCTCTGTGTCTCTGTGCTTCAGGGCATTGTCAAAGACTTTCATGATGACTCTCTCACCATTGCCTTTGAGAACAAGTGAGTTTACCCAGAGTGGCTGTTTGGCCCCGTCTCACATACCCAGCTCACGGTGAATAAGTGCGGAGTGTGAAATTGCTGTCTTGTCGTAGCTGGCAGCCAGAACGCCAGGTGCCCTTCAGCGATGTCAGGATGCCGCCTCCCGCTGACGCGAAGAAGGAGATCGGGGAGGGTGAGGAGGTGGAGGTGAGGAGGATGCAGACATCCAGTCTTTTTTTTTTTTTTTTTTTTTCTTCTTTCTTCTTCTTGCCTTCAATCCCTCTTTCTTATCTCCTGTCAGATCCTCTCCAGAGCCAATGAGCAGGAGCCTTGCGGCTGGTGGCTGGCCAAAGTCCGTATGATGAAGGGAGATGTGAGTTTTGATCCTCTGCTCATCCTCGTTTCTGCACCTTCACCCCCTCCATGGAGGAGGAACATTTCTAAAACGGAAAGTCAACCGCTAGCATATGAACATAGCTGCACCTGCTAATTTGCGAGCAATTTGTTCCCGCGGTGCTGTAAATATCTGTCTAAAGTTAGCAGCGCGACCAAACTATTCCAGCGTCTCCAACAGATGCACAGCTCAGAGGCCCTAATGGTGTCCGTTGGGAAAAAAAAACAGTTGCAGAAAAACAGGTAACATAGCAAAACGACTTTTCACAGTAAATCTATGTGAGTAGAAAAGGCCTATGCAGTTCATACAGTATTAGTTTGATTTAGATTTTTATTTTTTTAAAGACCTCACAGCCCCAATATTGAAGTCATAAATGTCATTACAAGGAGCTGTATTCTAAATCTAAAAAGCTAATTTGGCTGCCTTGGTTTAAACTGTTTATATAATTTCAGGCTTGGACTGATAACGCATTCATTTCGGTTAATTCAAGAAAAAGGCACGTTAAAGAAAATTCAAGCATATTAATAAACAGAGGGACAGATTACACTGACACACATTGTGATAGCATGATGGATGAGGCAGGTTAGAACGCTGGATGGAGGGAAATTCTAATATAAGAAACTTCAGGATTGGAGTTCTCTGCACTTCTCGTGGGACAGAGTTTGTGGAGGAGCAGCTCCACCCTCCGTTAGCACCTCGGTGCTATCTATGCTGGAGCTTGCATGCAAATCAGTAATGTTAGCTTCACACAAGCGCGCGTGTCAGTATTGTTAGTGTTGTACGTATTGTTAGCTTTGTACGAACACGCGGGTTAGTAATGTTGGCTCTGTACGAGCGCGCAGGTCATAATGTTAGCTCTGTACGAGCGCGCAGGTCATAATGTTAGCTCTGTACGAGCGCGCAGGTCATAATGATAACTTTGTACAGGCGCGCGGGTCAGTAATGTTAGCTTTGTAAGAGCACGCAGGTCGTCATATTAGCTTTGTACAAACGCGCGGGTCATAATGTAAGCTTCGTACGAGCGCGCAGGTCATAATGATAACTTTGTACAGGCGCGCGGGTCAGTAATGTTAGCTTTGTAAGAGCACGCAGGTCGTCATATTAGCTTTGTACAAACGCGCAGGTCGTAATGTTCGCTTTGTACAAACGCGCAGGTCGTAATTTTAGCTTTGTGCAAGCGCGCAGGTCGTAATGTTAGCATTGTGCAAGCGCGCAGGTCGTAATGTTAGCATTGTGCAAGCACGCAGGTCTTATTGTTAGCTTTGTGCAAGCGCGCAGGTCGTAATGTTAGCTCTGTGCAAGCGCGCAGGTCGGTAATAAAGGCTTTGTACGAGTGCTCAGGTTGGTAACGTAAGCTTGGTTCTAGCGCACTGGTCTGTAATGTTAGCTTTGTACAATCAAGTCGGTTGGATATGCTAACTTTGTATGAGCAATCGGGTCGTTAATGTTCGCTTTGCTGCGGAAGATATCAGCATCGCTAATTCGAGCCGGCGTCAGCAGACAACACTTGCTCAAATGACAAAGGAAGCTCACATTTCTTTTTTTTTCTCCTGTCAAATATTGAAACGGGACTAATTACAATTAATTATTCATGCATATGAGTCCCGACTCATGTATGAAGATATATCTTACGATTTCAATGTCGTGCGATGTCTTTTTGCGTTTCCAGTTCTATGTGATTGAATATGCCGCTTGCGACGCCACCTACAACGAGATCGTGACCTTCGAGCGCCTGCGTCCGGTCAACACCAACAAGGCGATCACCAAGAATTCCTTTTTCAAGTGCACCGTTGCTGTTCCTCAAGATCTCCAAGAGGCGTACGTAGAGCAGTATTCCATTGAAAAGCATTTGCAAGTCTGTACGTTCGTCTAATCCAGTGGTTCTTAACCTGGGTTGGATGGAACCCCAGGGGTTCAGCAAAGGTCAAGACATACTCGACTCGTATGATTTGTGATGACAAATAATATGAGAAATAATAGATCAATAATTATTTTATCAAAGGCATCACTTTATTTGGTCAAATAAGCAAAATTAATTTCAAGAATTTATTCAGAAAAAAAAGTTTTTGGGGAGGGAAATAAAAAAAAAACTAGTTAAAGCTTAACAATAATCAAAAGACATATAGTCATTTTGCATAATGTCGGGTTTTATTAAAAAATACGCTTTTTTGAACCCCAGTACCAAATAAATCCAATGGAAAAAACTGAATAGCGCATGAAAAAATAAACTACAAATATTTTATGGGTTGAAAAGAATGCAATTTTTTCATTAGCGATTTATTTAAAAACATTTTCTTTATTCAGAGTTCTGTTTTTTAAAGAAAATATTTTTTTAACCCATTATGGAAAAATCCGCATTTTTGTAGCCCCACTTTACATGCCTGTGTTTTCGAAAGAGAAAAATTCCTATTTTATTTTTCCTATTAAGAAGGGTTTGGTGGGTAAAGAAACAGGTTGGAACGGGTGGAGAAAAGTGTCAGGGGTTCTATGAGCTAGAAGAACACCAGCCAGAAGGAAAGGAAAGGTGGAGGAGACAGTGGTGAGAGCAGAGATGATGGATGGTTTGGGGTCGGGTGAATTTGCATATGAAGCTGCTGGGGTTCAGAACCTCCAACAAGGTCAAGAACCCCGGGTCTAATCCCAATCCAGCTGTCTTAACACGGGGGCGACCCAATGTTGTTTTGTGTGTGTTTCAGGTGCCAGAATGACAACGCCCACAAGGACTTCAAGAAAGCCGTGGAGGCCTATCGGATCTCGTACAGTCCCGAGAGCAGCGAGCTGGTCATCCTGGTAAGCGGTTAACTCCTCTGTCGTGCTCTCAACGCTCTTGGCCTGGAGTCATACGCACTTCCTGGTCTGCAGGGCGATCCCACGATCTGGTTTAGTGCGGTGGAAGTTAAGTTTCACTTTTGCTTCTGGTCACATCGCAACATTTTGAGGTCGACGTTACGCCCGCTCACTTCCGAGGACAGTGGCTGAGCCTCGCGCTGTGAGATACGGCCTTCAGGTTGACTGAGAGCTGTTACGGGAAATAAAAGAAAGTAGCTTAGCGGGAAAAGAGGAGGTGTTTGACCCCGGAGTGCAGCTTCCTGTTTTGGTGCCGAAGGGTCGAGGTGTTGACGCCGTTCATCGGAGCGAGGCCTGGGATTACTGGCAGGAGGAGCAGAAGATACGTGGCCCCTAAAACATGTCCAAAGCCCCTTTCCCACGATGAGACCTTCTTGCAGTTCCCGGAATGAGGCTTTGTGCAATGGGACAGCAGAGGAACCAGGAACAACAACTGTAGCTCCAGCTCCTTTCACAATTTCATAGGAACTCATGTGACCTTGGTGACTGGTGGAACTCGTGAGCCACGCCCATTACCAGATACTTCTTGTGGACCGAGGAGCGCCATTTTTAAAACCTAACCTACCGGATTTTTGGGCCGCGGGCAGAATGGTCATGAAGCAGTGAGAAATGCGGCGACAAAGAGGTCCAAGCTCCTCCAGGGGGTTTCCAGGGCTCGCAGAGCAACATCTACACTTAGGCCAGAATGAGCGCGGCGTACGCTAACGGCTAACAGGGTTCTCCACGGGGCGAAGCAGTGCAGGGAGAAGATCGAAACACCTCAATCCATCTGATAGTCCGTGGTTATTATTCCATGAATGCAGCTCATCTCCACGGTTTCGGATCACCTCCAAGGTGCAGGTCACACTGGTCCCTGCTGTGGTCCTTCACTGGCCCCCCCCCTGGAGGAGGCTACTTCCTGGAACGGAATCGGAGCCGGACGCTTCTTAAAGCTTCTCTCTCCGAATTGCTTCATATTTACCCGGTCGGATGGGTTTAAAGGTGACGCCGTAATCCAGATCTAGTCGGAGTGAAGTTCCTGCTCGTCACCTTTTTAAAGGAGGCAACTTGTCAGCGCAAAGTCCCCTCCTGGGCGTTCGGAAATAGTTTTCTCAAAAAGCGGTGCGTGGGATGTTCCAGCTCAGGCGGCTTTCAGAGGTTTCTACAGCTGTTGAGTAAGCAGTGGTTTCGGACACAGGCGCACTTCCACCTAGCTTAATGTACGTTTTGTGTGTTTGTGTAGTCCACCAACGAGTCGACAGTGAAGCGCGTGTCCTTGCTGAGTGACATGCACCTGCGCAGCCTCCGGACCAAGCTGCTGCTCATGTCTCGCAACCAAGAAGCCACCAAACACCTGGAGGTCAGTGGTTTATGTCTTACGTGGACTAAACGGAACGGCGTTCGGTGTCTCGTCTGTCCTGATGGCGAGAGGAGTAGAAAACATGGATGTGGCTCTGTTTGTCGTTTCCACCACTAATAATAACTACACTGAATGTCGCTGCCTCCTGCCAGAGCTCCAGACAGCTGGTGTCGTCTTTCCAGGAGGAGTTCGTGGTGAGACCGGACCTGATGGGCCTCGCCATCGGCAGCCATGGCAACAACATTCAGCAGGCACGGAGGGTCTCCGGCGTCACCGCCATCGAGCTGGACGAAGATACCGGAACCTTCAGGATTTACGGAGAGGTGGAGTGAATGCATGAGGGCTCACGGTCAGGGGGAAAAAAAGCGAAAAATGTCCCGGAGAAGCGCCGCCGAACACGGCTGTTGTCACGCTTGAATTGCTAGCCTGCGTGCCGCCCCCGTGTGATGCTACCAGCCAATCATATGAGCACAAGCTCTCAGAGCAGTGCTTCGACTTTCCAAAGAAGCGCCTGCATCCCAAAGCAGCGTGTTGCGAGCGATGAATCAGTAACATTAGCAATATTCCATAAATACGAGCCACAATCTGCACATCTTTAAAAAGAAATAAAAGACCACTCCTGCTAGCATGGAGGGGCGGGTTCTCGTGTTATTGTGCGGTGTCGCAGCTGAAAATGTTGTGGGAACCGGTTTGCCAGACACGTGAATCGCCGATGATCATTTCACACACACGCGTGTGTGTTTGCACACGTAACGATGAGAACCTGGCAGACTCAGCGTTGGGTAAACTTCTCCCACGCTTGCTTTCAGACGGCGGACGCTGTGAAGAAGGCCCGGGGCTACCTGGAGTTTTTGGAGGATTCGGTCCAGGTGCCAAGACACCTTGTCGGTATGTAGACGCGTCGCCTGGCATCCACGCCCCGCGGACGATCAGCGTCACGTCTTTCGTTCCAAAAGAAACCAGCAAAGAAGACGGCGGAAAGTGGACGGTCGTCCTGACATCAAACCGGCCGCCGTTTTGTCCCGCGCTTTGTGAGGAGGCTGCGTTTAAGTAGTGTTAAGCCGTTCTCATGGCAACGCCGTCTGTTGAGTCGACGGGCGTGCGAGCCGCAGCCGCTCTGCCAGGTCGCCGTCACAAACTGATGACTTCAACAAAATTTAAATGCTGTTTCCTCCCATCAGAGTATCTGATCAGGTTAGCTTTGACTCTGCGCCTTGCAATTTTAATGCTTTTTCAACACGCGTTAGGGCTGCGCGGCGTCTGGCGTCCATTGCCGTGACATGTTTTAGTAGTCTTCCATAAGGTGGACCTGTGACCTCCAGGACACGACGAGACAGACATGCCAAACAGACGAGCCTGTACCCCAATTCCACCACGACGTCGTGTTTCCCAACACTCCAAAACCAGGACAGATCTCGTGCAACAGCTTGAGGAATTCGATGACTTTGTGTACCTTGGTAGCTCCATGAGCAAAGACCTCGGCACCAGCAGCCAGACAGCCCAAAGACCATGAGCTGAAGAATATTTGGAAGTCCAAACAGCTCTCCGGTAGATCCGAGAAGACCGTCTCCAATAGCGGTGTCGAGACTGTTGCTGTTTGGGTCTGGATGTTTGAAGGTTGTGAAGACATTTAAGGAGCTGCTGTTCCACAACAACTGGCCAAGAAGGATCTGTCAAATCTCCTGGCCGAAGAGTATCCTGAAAGACGCGCCGTACGCAGAAGACCGAACGTAACCTGCATGGATCCCAGAGATCACGAGAAGACGACTCCAGCGGCCAGGCCATTGGAAGCCACCGGGGAAGCGCGGAAAAACACTGCGTCGGCTCGGAGCTGAAGGAGGCGGGTAACTGGAGGGACGGCAGATGAACCGGGGAGGAGCGGAGAAGCACCGTTGTGGCCTCGCCTCCCAGCGGGGATCAATGGAGGATAAAAGAAAATGAGCTTACCCTCCGCAAGACCGTCTCACCTCTTTGGATTCCTCCTCTGGACCCGCGAATATAATTGCAATCCACGCACCACTGGCAGACGCTCCCGTGTCCGAGCCTCCCCCCGGTGTCCCGCTTGGCCGCCCTCCGATAATGACGCCCCGTGTTAAAACCGCGAGCCGTACGATGCCCGGACGTCGGGGAATCTCGCCGGCTTCATGATTTCTCCGCTGCCGTTTGTTTCTCAGGAAAAGTGATTGGGAAGAACGGGAAGGTGATCCAGGAGATCGTGGACAAATCCGGCGTGGTGAGGGTCCGGATAGAGGGCGACAACGACAACAAACAGCCGCGGCAGGAAGTAAGCCTGCCACTGCTACGTAAACAACACCAAAAATGCGCCGTGCGCCGCCCTTTTCTGCCGCCGACTCTCCCATACTAACTTGTGCGTGGTGTTTTTTGTTATTTTGGTGACACAGGGAATGGTCCCCTTCACCTTTGTCGGTACGAAGGAGAGTATCGGAAACGTCCAGGTGTTGCTGGAGTATCACATCTCGTACCTCAACGTGAGTACACGCCAACACGCTTCGCCGTTCACGCCCTGTCATTAACTCCTGTCACACAGCTCGCGCCTTTGCTAACATTTCAATGGAATGATCGGGCCTTTCCGACCACTAATACGCACCCGACGTAGCTTAGCGATGGGCGGGATCACACCTGCGACCAGCGGGTGTTGATGAGGGCGCAGGAGCGAAGAGGCGGTAGTTAAATTCCGTTCAAAGCGAGTCAAACGGGAGGTTTCGGACCGAACTCCTGGTGAAACCAGCGCGACTGCTCCGGGACACTGACTCTGAATGGCATCCCGTGTTTCCGTAACACCTAACCTTCATAGATGTTGCTTGGCTGTCCTGCTGTGTGTGTGTGTGTGTGTGCGTGTGTTAAGAACTGCTTATGTGTTGTTTGCTTTTGCATGTTTTTGTGTCGTCGTGCTGGTACTGTGTGTGTGTGTGTGTGTGTGTGTGTGTGTGTGTGTGTGTGTGTGTTGGCTCTTGCGCTGTTTGTCCGTGTAGGAGATGATGGAGCTTCTTGCAGAGGGCCAGCAGCTGCAGGAAGAGCTGAGGCAGATTGTGGATTATCCACGGGGATACAGCGTAGCACGTTTGACAGCCTCGGCATGTGATGTTGATGTGTGTACCATCGGCACCCATGAGTAGCTCTTCTCAGAGACGTCCTGGATTTCTCTGATGCACCTGAGACTCAGAAACACCTAGATCTTCTTCTCCTGCCGGCTCCCTGGACTTATACTTTTTAGTTTGTTTGTTTGTTTGTTTGTTTGTTTGTTATTCGCAGGAGGTGGAGCAGCTCCGCCTGGAGAGGATGCAGATCGACGAGCAGCTGCGTCAGGTCACGCTGGGCCACCGGCCCGCCGACCGAGAGAGGGGCGAGAGAGGAGGAGGGTACAACGCGGAGGGCGGCGCCAACGCCGCCCCGTCCTCCCTACACGTCGGTCGCTCCTACAACAGCCGAGGCCGCGGGCGCAGAGGCCAGGGCTACAACGCCGGGCACGGTGCGTACCCTCGGCACCCAGACGTGGAGCACCGCGGCTTTAGGGGTTCATCGCAAGCCGCCGGGCGTCTGATTCCGATAGATCCTCAGCGAGGAGAGGGAGATTTGTTTAGGTCATTTGTTAGGGAGCAAGTTGGCCCTGGTTGTGACGTTTCTCACTTCAGGAGAACTCCTTGAAGTTCTCCAAGGACTGTGGCTCACGTTTTAGATTCCGTGCGGTTGATCGACCGTCTGTTTCCAGGCGCCCACTCGGAGCACTCGAACGCATCTGAGACCGACTCCGAGCGCAAGGACGAGCTCAGTGACTGGTCGCTGGCCGGAGAGGACCTGGACAGGTGAGCGGCCAGGAGCGCACACGCAACCAAACGGGGAAACCAAATCCTCCACGAGGATTTCCCTCACGCACCTTTGCCTTTGTATCCGTCGCAACGAGCCGATATTTCCCCCACGTCAAGCGTTGCGCGTGCGCTAATGTTGGACACTTTGGCCTGCAGGGACAGGGAGAGGGGCTCCCGTCCGCAGAGAGACAGTCGCAGGAGGCCAGGACCCGGCAGAGGGCGAGGAGGACCTGGTGGACGGGGCAGAGGGAGAGGAGGATACAACAGCAGCTCTGGTAGAACTCTGGCCTGATGAGCACCCGATGAGACATGTAGACTCGTATGCCTTCTGACGGATCCTGTCGTTTCCCCTCTGGGACGCCGCAGCGGGGCCCAGGAACCACGACGACAACTACGGCGCCTTGGAGACGAACACGGAGACGGACCAGACGGCCGACACGGACGCCAGCGAGTCCAACCTGCCTGCCAACCGCCGCCGGCGGTCTCGGCGACGTCGAACGGACGAGGACGCCACGCTGATGGACGGCATGAGCGAGTCGGACAACGCCTCGCAGAGCGAGAACGGAATAGGTGAGATGTTGCGCCGCGTCGCGATCTTCGTGCTAATCTTCTCAGGACACCTGAACGCTTTCGGAATCGGACCGGAACCGCCGGCGGGTTAAATGCACCCGCATCGAGAACACAAATCACCTTCTGTGTTGCCAAGGCGACACATTTTCTACCGCTGTTCCAGACAGAGCTGCTCCGTAAATCATGATCTCTACTGCCATGTGGAGAGAAGATGCGGCGCGGGGTCGGAGGTCAGGCGCTAGGCTAACTTATTTCAGTTAGCTTAAGAGTCGGGGACGTCCACTGGTGTGATTCACCTGAGGGGGCATCTGAAGGAGATCCTCCTGGGAAGGGGAGGCCGTGATCTCCTCCATCCAGAGAGTCACCTCTTGCCCTTTGTTCATTGTAGTACCGCGACCTTCAACACTAGCTAACTTTCAGCTAATCCCCTGCAGGTGAAGGCATCAAGCCGTCCTTCCGAGTCTGTAGCTCGGTGGATTTTCACGAGTGTTGGGTGAAACCCGGCGGTTTCTCGCGTTTTGAAAACGGGTCCCGCGGGTCAGAAGGTCCTTCCGAGGCCGGGCGTCCGAAGGGTGGACCCGGGTACCGCGCGCAAAGACGGCCTTTAACCCTCTGACGACCCCCTCCAGATGACTCCGAGGCCCAACCGCAGCGCCGTAACCGTAGTCGACGTCGCCGCATCCGCCTGCCCGAAGAGAGGCAGCCAGGTAACCGTGGCGACCACCCCCACACCCCGTTTGGTCAGAGTGGCTGTCGCTGAAAGGTCTCATCAACGCGCTTGTGTGTGTGATTGATATTTAAATTTTGGCTTCGTCAGTCGGCTTTCTGCTGTGAGCTTCTAACCGCGCACGGGTTGCTGTGCAGACGGAGAACGTCCCTCCTTCTTTTGGTGCTAATCCCTCCGACTACTGGGCTTTTTTATCTGCTAACCCTGACCGGCGGCGTCCGGACGCCCCGGGGTTCCACTCGCTTGCCGTCCTTGCGTTTCATTGGGTGAAGCAAACAGCCCTCCCTCCCTCTGTCCCTGCACAGTGACGGTGGCCGACTACATATCCAGGGCCGAGTCCCAGAGCAGGCAGACGACCGGCCAGGACGACGTGAAAAACAAGGACGCGGTCGGTATCTTCTTCTTCTTCTTCTTCTTCTTCGCCCGAATCCAGTCCCTCTGAGCCCGTTGTCGTCCCTCCCCGCCGCCCTTCAGGTCCAGGTGGACGCCATTGCCGAGCACGGCCCGGCGCCGACCCACGCCACGACCAACGGCGCCGACGACGACGAGGCGGCGGATGGCGAGAGCGGAGGAGGAGGCGGCGGTGGAGGCGACGCCCCCGCGCCTCCCGTGGAGAAGGCGGCCGCCGCCGCCGCCACCACCGCCGCCTCCTTGGAGGAGGAGTCGAACCCGCAGCCGCCCGTCATCAACGGGCTCTCCTAGGTTCCAGGACGGTTTCAAATGTCTCCGTTTCTGTTTCACTCGGGGAGGGGGGGGGTATCTCGAAGCCCGATGTCAGCCTCTACTCCACACACATACACATACACACACACACACACACACGCACACACACACACACACCTTCTGTCCAACTACTCACTTCCGTATCATTTTTTTTTTTTTTTTTTTTAACCAATAGTTCTTCCTGTACGAGCTTGCCAAAGATAGTCAAAATCACAAAGCGGACGTGGCAGCGGCGCTCTCGGGTCCTTGGGGGGTCGGGGAGGTCGAGAGTCGACTGAATGCAGTATTTTTACCGAGTAGACAGGGATCCCACTCGCTCGCACCCGTACTGTGGCACCAACGCAGCAACTTCCTGGTTCTCTTTTTTTTTTTTTTAATACTACTATGATTCTTATTAATCACTCCAGATCATAGCAGGGATTTGGAACACAGAGGAAAATAAGCTTCCACCTGTTCTTTTTTTTTTTTTTCTCCCAGGATATTTTGCGCATCCGAAGTAGTTTGTATTCTTTGAATCGTCCTGCATGATCAGTACCACAGCGCTGTCGGAGGGGGGAGGGAAAGGGGGGAGAGCGCGTCCACGTGATCAGCTGTCGTGCCTTTTTGAGAGTCGATCCAACATGTGGTGTCCCCGGCCTCGCGCGCCTTCTGGAAGGCTTTCCACGAGGCGGCGGGCGCCGGCGAACGAGCCAATGGTTGTAGCCGCCGTCGGCGGGCGATGTCAAACCGCGAGGTCAAAGGTCAAGCCGCGAGGCCCGACCGGAAAACCAGCAGATCACCGGCGTCGGGAGGCGGTGTCGCGGAGGGGTTATTTTATGGTTTTTGTTCTTTTTTTTGGGGGGGGGGGGGGGGGGCGGGGCACAACCCCGGGCC
>CAAKHD010005702.1:0-41465 GCA_901007705.1 Fistularia tabacaria
TGTATGTGTGTGTCGTTGTTGTGTGTGGTTTTTTGTATTGATGTTTTGTTTGTTTTGTGGTGTTGTGTTTGTTTGTTTATGTATTGAATTGATGTGTGTGTGTGTGTGTGTGTGTGTGTGTGTGTGTGTGTGTGTGTGTGTGTGTGTGTGTGTGTGTGTGTGTGTCAGAGTAACTGAGTGGGAGGTGTTGAAGATGGTGGGGGTGGGGGGGGGGACATCAAGCAAGTAAATGCAACAGATAAATGAGCAGTGTCACGACCATTCACTGGGCGAATGAAGAAACGTGTGTCACTTTGAGCTGTTTGAGTTCGTGAGTGCCGTGTTCTAATTGTGAATCTGGTCTAGCAGATTGCCGAAGCACGTGCACCTCTTTGAACAGAGACAGGTTTGTTAGGTCATCACTGGGCAAACTTCAGTTTCAATTAATGTTCTGGCTGCAGCGCACTGAAAAAAGGAAAAAGAAATTATAAATAAACAACCTGAAGATAATTAACAACTCTGGGAAATGTTTGAACATGAAGAACTTTCTCTAATTAATAAGGTTAATTGGAAAATAGACAGGTCTGATCACAAATAATCAGTTGACAAAGGCACAATGTTCACTTGTGATTCTGCTGAAAAGTGCTTCTGCACTCATTCTCAGAAAAAAATCAACACATAGAATGTAAACTTTTCCAGACGGCAAAACCAGTCATTAATGTTTTTATCCATGCAATTTTACCTCTAAACAGTAAAGTTGATATTATCATATTGATTTGTGTAACAAGTAATCTTGTAACATCTAAAACTTTGTGATTATCATTAAAATAGTTAAGGAAGTACTTTGTAAAGAACACCGACTTGTGTAAAGCATAGAAACACTGCAGTGCATCAAAACCCATGCTTTTCTGACAAGAAGTCGGAGTGCGTGTATGTCAGTGTAATGTAATTTGCTGCTGCTTGTCATTGAAAACAAAGAAATTATTCTGTCCTCAAGAGGGATAATACAAAACGGTATGTGTCTGTGCACGCTCTGCCAGAATGTAAAGCTGGTTTTTCATCAGGAGTCCGTGAAGAGAAGCTGAACTCATTCTGTTGACCACTTTGCATTGTTAAAAGATGAAAACCAGGTGGTGAGATGAGAAAAAAAACTGTCTCAAGCTCAGCAAATCAAAAATAATTATCAAAATGAACCAAGGTAAAAACCATGGCACGTGTTGTATAAAAGATAACAATCCCCCCTGAAACAGTCATGGAAACCTGCATTTCCCTTTTTAATGATAGCGTTTTGAGAAACCAGAGGTACCCTGTCTACCTGCTGCCACTGACTGACAGAGTCAGCACTATCTACCGAACACAATGTTGAAAGGATCTAATAAAAATAGGGATTTCCAGCTAAATTTCATGGAGGCCTACACAGGAGGTAAAAGATATAGGAAAAGAACAAGTGGCGTTAGCACAACTTCAGTTAAGCTTTCTCTACATTTGAATGACAATTAAACTGTAAAGGTATAAAATTGTTTAATTGTCCTGTGATTTTTCTGTAAATCCAGTAATCCATAAACAAGCACCTAACAAACTTCCCTTCTCTCTCCTGTATGAAGTCTGGTTCAGACAGTTTTTTAACACTTTTGCTGTGGTTAGGCTAAAGGTTCACAAATGAAATAAGAAAAAAACAAAACAATTATTGGTCATTCTGACCAATATTTTGATTTCAACGTGAGAATCATCATTTTACATTATAATTGTCACAGTCCTTGAATGATATTTGCAAGGCAATGTTTGTTTTGCGACAGTCTTAGCAAATATGATGTGTTCTGTCTGGAGGAAATGAACCGTGGCCAAGCAATTTTAGCATCATGTTGCAATTTCATTTAAAATTGTATTTTTACATAATTTCACCTTTGCCGAATATCACACCTTTACGCAGCTTGAAATTCACTGTTTTCTCAGGGTTAAATTATTTTGTAGCCACGGTTTGGCCAACCTGTCTTCACTCAGTTTATTTACTTGAATTTTAAACCTTAACCTCGAAGTGGTCACTGGAATGGAAAATAAGTTACAGTCATTAAACCGGTCTTGGTCAGATTTGGCAGCATTGATGAGCTCAATTTCCCAGGAGCCCTGAGTCGATCTAAAGTTGTTTGTTTAATTGTTTTAAGAGACAACTGTTAAAAACCAAATCAGCAGAAAAGGGCAATTTCAAAATGTGCCTCCAGCAACCGCCAAGAAAGGAATCGTTTTTGCTTTGTGAGTGTCGCCCAATGGCTCTAAGAGATCATGCTCTGAAGCAGAAGTGCAGGGTCAATTGTCTTAAATTATGCAAATATGACAGCATATATTTTCAGAAGTATTCAATGTGTTCAACATAACTTTTCATAATGGTCATATATATGCTGTGAGTAAAAGAAGACAATTTTTAGGATTTAAGAACATTTCCCCATGAAACCTGTTGTTCTGTTTAAACCGCAATCTTTTTATAAAAACGATACATTTAAATATGTATACAAAGTACAATCAGAATTCTTCAGCTGTAAGCTTGCAAGTGATGGAATAAAGTGTGATATCTTGCTTGAAATGTGATTGCAGTATACACAGCTCCTTATGTGAGACTGCTGTTGTAGTTGCATGTTTTGTGTTGACTAGTATATTAATCCAGCGCTGGCGGCAGGAACTCCATTTACAGATAAATTCAGTTGCCATACATCAGATTGATTTCAATAGCTGCTATTTGTGCTCCTCATTTGTGCTCTTTCATTGTTTTAATTTTATTATGTCAATCTATTTCCATAGACCATCTTTTGACCATCATCGTTAGTGAGGTACATCCTTACATGCTACGTCCTCTGGGAAGTTTCTTCCCGAATTTCCCCTTTGGGGATCTATAAAGTATAATCTTTTCTGTGCTGGAGATACAGTGCGATTTGCTCTTATGCTTTAATTCAGTGTTAGTTTATTGTTTTTTCTGAAATTAAACCTGTGTGGGAGGTGTTTAAGTTTGTGGATGAGTTGTTTTCATTTCCTTGTCTGAGTTTACCTATCTTTCCCCCCAATGGTTATAATTAGCTTCTTGACAACTGTCATTTTCTAACCCTTTTTTTCAGTTTTTTCAAGAAATCACAAAGTCAAATCTTTAGTGGAATCTCAAAATCTCATCTTCAAATGCATTCAAGCTTCTCACTGTCTGCTTTAAGATGTCTTTGGAGACTTACTGAGAAAAAGGAATCCGCCCCTGTTAGTCGACTCAACAAGTTCAGTGAAGTTAGCTAGAGACAAATTCACTCTAGTCGACCAATTAGAATTGATTTTTCCCTTTTGGTTTCAGGTTGCAATTGTGAAAGTTTGCTATTTCTAATCAAAAACATTTCCCCAATGTAGAATTTCTTGTAAATGTTTACACATTTGTAAAGTTGACCAAATTTTTTGATAAGATATAGCAAATATGAGATGTATGATTTTACTGATTATTTTCAGTTTAAATTTTAATGATAATGTATTAACTATTTGATTAATCTATTTATTTTCTTTGCTGATATACATTGAATTTCCCCAAAAATTTCAATTTGTCCCGAGGGAAACTTGGACTGGAAAAAAAAAAAGTCAACTAAAACAGAACTGTCAAAAACACCCTTCCCCCTCTGTGTCTTACTCAGGGGACAAGAGGAGGTCCTGACCACTAAATGGAGAACTCCTGAATTACAATGCCTAATTAAAACCACTTGCTTTTTTTATTTTAAAGAGCACCTTCTTCTTTCCATCCATTGCTGTCATTTCCCTTCTTCCTCTCCTGTTGTTTTTGTATTCGGTCTCGTTGTTATTTACCGAGTCTCTCTCTGTCCTGATTCTAATTACGCTGAGTATTTGAGTAGGAGGGTTGCACTGCTTTCAGAGCTCAAGGTAATCACAATGTGATTATTCATGTTGCATAAAGGAGGGACGATGATGGAGGTCATCGGGGGAATGAGTTGTCTACCTATTTATCAGTCTCTGTGCGTTACCCTCTATCAGCATACAGGGAAGTTAAGGGGATTTTTAACCTTTGTGATGAAATAAATTTGAATCCAACATTTCCAGTGAACTTATCTGAAGAGGAGAGTGTGAATATTTTGATAGGACGTTAGAGTTCCATCTGGCAGGAAGGAAGGAAGAAGGAAGGCCAAAGAGGAGGTGGTGAACGATGACATACAGTTAGTGGATGTGGCAGAGGAGGATACGTAGGACAGGGCAAGACGGAGACTTAATTCGCTGTGGCAACCCTTGATTTGGGAGAAGCCAATAGATGACTTCAAGTGAACTATCGGTCGTCATGAAACCTGCTTAAGCTCATGTTAGGAGACTTTCGTCCAGTCCTACAAGGCCAGTCTCATAGGCAGGCCTTGTATCACAAATGAACATTGTCACCAGTTGCAGTCAGTTTCTTTCAGGTGAAGGGGTTAAATACAGCAACAAGCTCTTGCACGTCATCCTCCAAAAAGTAAAAAAAAAACAAAAACTATGTAACATTACATGTAGAGAAACTAAATGTACCCCCAAGTGTCATTGATGATTTTTTAATAGCTCTAATGGTAATAACTCATGTCTGCAACAGTCCCTGCTGATATGCAGCAGATTGCAATAAAATAAACCTCATCTACCGTGTCCTCATTTGAGACATTTATGATTGAAAACACAAAAGGTTTATCAAAGTTGGAGGCGTACAATGTGTGTCTGAGTGTGTGAGTCTGGTGTTCTACAGGTAGTACAGGTCAGTGAATAAATGGGTATTAGCCAATGGCACGTAAGAGATCCTGCTGTTTTTTGTGTGTGACAGCCGAAGGAACTGATAGATCAATGATTCGTTTTGATACTCCTTAGATCAGTAAAAGTATATGTTGAAGACTCAATACTTGCAAATAATATATTATCAGATAATTTAGGACAATTTTTGATGTACTAGGAAGATATGATCCTCTAAAAGCCAGTTTAATGGTATGAAAGGTAATTCTCTTGGACAGCGATACAAACTTGACTTCTCTGCTAATGAAACTGCCTCTCTATCTTGTAATGTTCAGCCTCCTGTCTTAAACTTGCTTCTGGGCATTTGAGGAATGCAACTTCTCAGACCGTTTTATCTCATTAATCTCACCTTTGCCAGTCTTTCATCTTCTGACCGGGAATCACCAACTTTCATTTTAAAAGTGTCTCAAATGAACCTGACAATGATTTATTGATGTTGGAACTGCTAAACCCAGCAGCAGCAGCTTTTTATATTTTGGGGAAGGATTTTGCTCTTTGGTGTGCCTGGAAGCCTCAGGAGCAGTTCGCTCACTGCAGTCAGCTGTTTTCACATCTGAAACAAACACCTCTCCGATGACTCTGATAGATGATCTAATCTAGGTTGGTGAAACATATCACTCCCTTGAGGATGGCAGATGAGACAAAGAATATCTGAATTGTGAGTCAGGGAAATGCGAAACTCCTTTGCTAAGAAGTGCTAACTTTCATCATTAGTAGCTTTTCTAATGTCAGCATTTAAAGTGTCAGCGTGCTATATTTCCTGCCACATTCCCATTTTAAAACATTCTTCAAATCAGCTGCTTGGCAGGGCAAAATACTAAATGATTAAAGATTTTGAAGTGAAACTATTCATCTGATATTGGCATATCCATTGGGTTGATCCAATAATCAGTTGATGAAGGTTGCATTATTGTTCCCTGATGTTGCCTCTTGATGGCAGTCTTACTTCACAGCAGAAGAACTGTTTACATGGCCCTGTGTACGCACCACTTAAATATGCTTACGTCAGTTTTCTAGATTTGTTGACACATTCAATGGATATAAACCTCTATCTGCTAGAAGAAACATGAAATTCCTGTTTTTCAAATTTGTTCTGTTTCAAATTCAGAATACGGACACCGGACTCCACATGTAACATGATGGTACTTTTTCAAAGGAGAGCCAGAACCAAACTAAAGGGCACTCACACACATGCTTGGCCACATACTGCCACTAAAAATGTTTCTTTTTAGAATAGGGTTGTATTCATTATTTGAGCAAAAAACACTAAAAGTTAATCAGGAGACTCAATTGACAAGCAAAAAAAAGATAAAGGTAAAAACAACAGAAGATAATTGTCAATATATTTTGATGTTTTATTTGAGGTGACTCATTTCATCTGTTTTTGGCTAACATTTTGTCACCATAGCTCTAACCGTTAGGCACAGCTGTAGATCTTTTTTTTTTTTTTTTTTATTATTTCTGTTATTTCATCCTTGTCAACAGCTTTGTCCAAAGCAATTTAAAAAAATCAATAGTCCACAAGTTTGTATGACAGACTGTGTGTGAAAAGAAATAAGAGCACTGGTTGCCTTTTTTTTTTTTTTTTTTTTTTTTTTTTTTTTTTTTTTTTTTTCTTAAAGAATAGCAGGACGGAGTTGGCTCCCAACAGGTCTTCAGTCTTTGCTAAGACTAGATGGTGTCAGTGTGGCAGAGGGTGTAACCTATTTCTTCCCTTTTGGACCAAGTATGGGGTCAGCGCGGTGATGTGGGACATTAAGAAACCTAATTCATTTTATATACTTCTGTTTTTTTTATTTTAAACATCTTATGTGGTATTTATTGTTTTCAACCCACCCACCCCCCTCTGAAATGAATAATTATGATTTGAAGAGATTGACAAGCTCACTCAATCTATCTGATTTGCTATCATCTTTGCAAAATAATCTCAACTTTAAACCATTTTCCTTGTCAGGGAGTGCCAATGTAGCACTGTCCGATCAAGTGCTGAGAGTTCTAACATTAGTAAGGAGGGGATGGTGTGTCACTGTAATGCAAAAAAAAAAAAAAAGCTGCGACTGGGCTGCCCATGGAATAATGGAGCTCTTCATCCTGCCGGGTTTGAGACATTGAGGAAGATATGAAAGCCGCTGTCCCACAGTACAGCAGAGAAAGAGAGCAGGAGGAAAAGCACCTGTCCAAATGTGCTGACTTAAAGAACTCCCTAAATTCAGGCAAAATGTCACTATTTCAGTTTCACACCAAATTTGTAATTAAAGGGAGAGTTTGAATAAAGATCATCAGATACATTTTTGGTTACAATGTAACCAACAGACGCTAGAATGTCCGTGCTTTAGACAAAGCAATATGTCCATATGCTTCTCCTCTGCATCAAATGGCCAAAGCAGGTCTGTCAGCTTGCGTAATTTCTGCTGTTCTGATGTCATGTGTTTCAATCAGTTGGAGTTGAGTCTATGGTCTCTCCCTCACTTGCATAGCGTAGGTAAAAAGCTCATTCAAACACATGTATGTCTCACAGAGTGTAAGGAGTGTCAGAGTTCTTGATATCTCCAATTACTGCTTCTTCTATGGGATCAGTGTCATGCATCCAAGTATTATTTATTTCATATTTTTGTCAAAGTGGGTTGTTCCTCTGCCACAAGCCTGATAGCAGCCACACTTTGGAACGCTCGTTGCTTATTACTCAACAGTTTGCTTGAATTAGTCACCATGTAAATTGAAAATGCCGATTTTGTTGGGGTAATCCAACTTTTCAATCCTTCAGGTTATTTCAATTCAGCCTCTCTCTCTTGGAGAAGATACTCCATACACTTTTTCAACATGTCCATCTCCACTCTGACCATCAGGTCACCATCCTAGGCACTTGGCTTCTTCCCAGTTTTGCCTGGCTGCCATAGCAACATGGCATGGCTGCAGGAGGAACTGAACCAGAGAGTGTTGAAGATGAAGATGAAAGGAGGTATAAGGCTGTAATCAGATTGTCTCCTTCGGTCACACTTTGGATCCATCTTCTCCCCTCTGCTGGCCCACGTCCTGCTCGCCAAAGCCCTCCTCCACATAAATCACAATCGGCCACAAGTCACCTCTCATTGCTGCACCAAACCACAGATCCAGAGATGGAGGGAGCGAGGAAAGGGGGGTGGGGTTGCCTTCAACCTTGGTCTTGCCCAGATATAGGCTTTTGGGGCAAGGGATGCTTAGTGCTCCTATCCCACGCTCCACCCCATTTCCAGTCAACTCACAGGCTTCTTTACTTCTTCACTGATAGTTTCTTACAGCATGGTCAAATGAAGATGGATCGAGGGTTAACCGTGTAATGATTTTGTTTTACAGGCAGCTCGCTGACACTTTTTCTCAGAGGGAAAACCCTGCACAGTGGACTGCAGCTGAGAGGTGCTTGTTCCTCTCTGTGTCAGTAACTCTACTTTCAACTCTTTTTTTTTTTTTCACTCTTTCCTGCACTCCTTTAAGAAGTCTTCAAATCTTTATTTTACATTTACATGGAGTGCACATAGCCACCCGTTTGATGACACAACCTGAATAAGACGCTGGAAACATTTGCTGTTTGGTTAACATCTGGCTTTTTACTGAAGAGAAACATTTCATGGTTTTTTATATAGTGCTTTCACACCTTGTGGTTTCAAAGCGCTTTAAACTTGATTGCATTCACCCATTCATACACAACGACTGTGGCAGAGCTGCTATGCAAGGCACTAACCAGGCCACTGAGAGCAACTTGGGATTCAGTTTCTTGCCCAAGGAGAAGTTCGACATACATGCAGGAAGAGTGGAAAATCCAACCATCAAGCTTCCATTCGAAGGGATGCCTGCTCTACCGACTGAGCTACAACTACCCTATTTAACATTTAAGACATCTGTCTGTGCATCTTACCATTACTCGTCAGTAAGCTGTTGTTACGTCCTTAGGGGATCCTATTTAATTGATTCATTTTACTATTCCTGTATTTTAAGGCTTTTTTTTTTTTTAAGTATGCTGACTGAAAGTTCTTTAAGAACTGTGTATGTGCAAATTTTGGTGGAAATGCATAAAAGCAACATTCACCTTGCTGAGAAACAAAGTTGAATGTGCAAAATACAAGATGCTCTATTTTGTCTATAAACCCATTTAAGACCATGACTAAACGTATTAATTTCTGCAGGCTCCGGTTTCTGTGGAATTCCTGAAGGCTTTGTAATTCCTGGTTTGTTACTCCAAAAAAATAATTAGAAATTAAAATATATATTCTGATTGTAATGGCACTTTGTCATTAAATTCTTGCCTGTCAGATTTTCACATCTTATATCTGTATTTTTGATCAACCATGTGTCCTTATATTGAGAGATTTGGAATCATGTTCACATTTTGATCTGAAGAACCATTTTTTTTTTATTTTGCAAAATGAGTGTGGGTCTGTTACTATCAAAAAAAAAAAAGTGGATGACAATCACTTTCTATAAGGATTGATTTCAATTTTAGAATTGTATAGTCTGAAATCTTAATTGACCTTATGTCATACACTGTCAATAGTGTCCAAAGTCACCACATCTTGGGCTACCCGTAGTCTCATTGACCTGAGGGGATGATGGGATCAGGTGCTTTCTGTGCTGTTTTATGATTTATAGACAATTAAAGTTTTGTTTTTTCTTAAACTAGGAGCCACTAGAGTGAATAGACAAGTGGAGCTTTTGAGTCTCTGTTCCAACGCTGGCAGCAGCACTGTGGATCAGCCGAAGCTGCCCAATTAATGTCTCTGACTGACATGTGAACGGACTTGCAATATTCCACTCGGTTTGGCATGAATGCAAGCAAAGGCTTTACTACATGGTGCTTTGACCTCAAAACTCTCAGGATTTTAGTGCTAATTTTCAAATTGCAGCACATAGATCTTACTGACTTCATATTTGTGTACTGATCTACACGCCAGAATTGAGAAATGAGTAAAATCTCCATCTTGAGTTTTATGCTTGAGTGAAAAACACTGTTGATGACCTTCAAAGTCTTTGTACTTTTAGATCACATAATATAATTTCAACTCAATGAAGCAAGCAGAATTTTTGTGCTCGGTGAAGGTCAAAAAGCAAGTGCAGATACCGACAGGACAGAGGTACCCCTCTGTTATTACAAGTCAACAAATTATTCAGTCACAGTCAAGAGTCCGCCATAGACGAATGAAGCGGTGGACAAAGGGTACCATCACTGGATTTTTTTTTTTTTTTTTTTTTTACATCGGTCTGCAGAATTTTTGCAATTCCTGTCATTATAGTGACTTTTACAACCCCCTAAAAAAAGTAAAATTAACAAACACATACTTCCATTTTCCCCTTTCATCTTCTCTGCAGCCTATAATGCGTCGTTTAAAGACATATCTAAAAGTTTCGGTGGTTGAATCAGAAGCACCAAAGTGCTTCATAATTAGAAAAGTGCTCATAATTACAGTGTGGTCACAGACCGTTAGCTCACTCTCTCTGCTGCCCTGCGTGGGATGGCAGCCTCCTGCAATGTGTACGTGTGTGTTTTATGTTTAAGCTCTCCTCGGAGAGGTCAGGCCGCAGTTGAGAAGAACAGCAGATGTGCTACACCGTACTGCATATACACCAGCTGGGTGCTCTGTTGAAACATTATTCGTCACAATCAAGGCTGAGAACGTGTGCATTTCATAGTGAAGCAGAATAGTAATGAAAATTCATATTCTTGAGTTTGGCTATTTTGCAACACAGCCAGTCATTCGAAAGCACTTATTGGTTTAAAATTTGGATCTTGGATTTTGCTGCTATTGTAACATTTTTTCAAATTCACTTTAGGATTACAGTGAACAGCGAGGGTCATGTAATATCCTTCATGCAAGCCTGACCCCTTTAAACAGTGTTTTATTGAACAACCAGCAGCATCATTGTAGAATAAACTTTGTCTTGAAAAGTGACAGACCGTAATTTCTGGACACCAGTATTGAACGCACCTGAATATAAGCTGCAGTGGCTAAAAATAAATGAATAAATATGTGTACATATATAGGCCGCACTTGTCTATAAGCCGCAGGTGTCTATGTTGCACAAAACTTCTCTCTTTTGTTGTCGCTGTCAGTGTCACTTTTGTCTTGAGGAAAATATGCGCTTGTGTTGTCCTCTTCATTTTCTTCAATTTCATTGGTCCGATGTGACCAGGCTTAATGTTTTGGTGGCATGAAGCTCATTAGCCCAAAACAATCCATTTATTAGCCGCATCATTGTTTAAGCTGCAGCGTTCAAAGCATGTGAAAAAGTAGCGGCTTATTGTACGTGAATTACCGTACATTTAATTTCAACTCTCATTTAAAACTTTTGTATTTGTATTTTCCATCATAGGTTTGAGGAACTTAATAGGCCACTAGATAATTGATAAGAGCCACCACCTCAATGACTGTTTCTTGAAGCTTTGACACTCAGCAGCGTCAGTGATAATCAGTGACATGTTTTCCAAATTCGATTTGATAGAATAGTTTAGAAATAAAATAAGTGATCAGAGATCACTGCAGTATGTGTGTGAGCAAACATTACATTTACAATGCAACATTTAACCACAAGGACAAATCTCAACATCACCCTTTGTCTTGACCGTTTATTTGAAAAGCTAATGCACACAGGAATCCTTTAGTAGGTTTATGATGGGGTTGGCCATTTCGATAAGGTTGAGGTTGACAGACACAATACATAATGAAGATGCATCTTGATTATGTAGCATTGCCTTAACATGCTACGTGTGATCTATGATTGGGTGGCTGGAACCTTTTCCCAATGTTAGTCAAAAGTTCGTGTAATCCTTGCCTCTATGACTTTCACCATGTTGGCTTACATCTTTCAAATCTAGTGGTTCTGTACAATGTGAATTATCTGTCCTGCCCACAATAAAAGAAAGTATCAAGTGAAGCGCATAGGCATGCATGCGGCCGACAGTGGCCACGTTCCATCCAGCTGTGTATGCAAACATGTGTCAAAGCAAGTATCTCCAAAACCTCATGCCTCCCAACATGATACTGGAGAGCTAGACCACGGAGGGTTTAACGCGGACTGTTTAGCCATTGAGTTTTCTTCAGATAAATCATTAGTTTTTGCTTTCAAAGCAGGCAATGGAGTTTGACGCCTGCTTAAGTGGTGAAATATTTTGGGGTTGCTGCCATGTGAACAGTTTATCTGCATAATTTGCCAGGTTCACGCAGCCGGGCACCCCTCAGTCTCTGCTGTAGGTTCCAGATACACTCGTTTCTGTGTGTGCCTTTTGGCTTTCATGCTCTCCCACGATACTGGAGCATGTTAGTGACACTGGCCACAGAGTGGAACTCGGACATCTGGTGCACCTGTCGTGCACCTGCACACTCGTTTACACTACAACTCACATCTCTACATTCAGGGAATGTTTATGCTGTGTGTGTAATGATTATGCAGTCATGCGTATTGATGGCCAGTATATCAGGGGCTACTGACTACTGGCCCACAAACCACCTGGCAGAGCATATGGATGAAAAGTCCAGCCCTTCAGTCTTCTTCTCCTCTCTCCCACACTTCCCTCTTACCTGCCCAAGTATCCCTCCTCGCCATCGCACTCCTGCTGACTTGCTCCTTCTCTTTAATGAATCATTGGGCTCAACTGCACCGGAGTGGAAATTCCACCCTTGTCATCCCCCATGTGTCATGCTGGGTTTTTATATCCAGCTCTTACTGGAGATTCAGAGGGACAGGCGGAATCCTGATGCATGGAAACAATAAGATGAGATGAGACTTTAATCTTTCCCCTGTCATAATGGGGTTATTACATTAAGAAGTGGTAATAGAGTTAAAAGATTTTTTTTAAACTGTCTGTTTTGTATGGGGACCCCATGGTTTTACACTCAAGACTGTTTTGCCACAACGTATAATTCAACTCTAAATTACTTTCCCCTCAAACTAAGCATGTTGATTCTTTTATCCATGAGCATGTGATTTATGGTTGACAAACCTTCTTTTTAAAATGACTTTAACTGATTTGTTAAACTTTCTTGCTTAAAAAAAGTCTAACCATTGTTTTTTTTTGACTATTACAAAATTACTTTTGATGAAAACCCCTGAGGTAAAATGAATTGCTGGTTCTTTTTTTGTCACTTTCTAATTTATGTAATTTGGTTTCCATCTTAGTCATTTTCTCTTGGCCCTGACTAATTTGGTTTCTGTTTTAAGGCTAAAGTAGCATTGGCTGCTTTTCCCGTTTTTCAGAAGGTGTTCTGTATAACAATTACATATTTGCAAATTACAGTTTGTTCATACATTGAGCAGACATCCAAGCAGATTAGCATTATTTCAGTGCAGGTTTAATGACTATATGCCCAGAATTCACAGTTCTCATTTTCAATTTTTTTTTTAACCAACATCTGAGAACAATATCTCCACTCTATAGCTGTCATGGCCATATAACATGTGAACACATCTAGTTATTCATTTGATAAGTATTTTAGGTTTGATACCATTGGCAATCCATCATCGTTATTTTCCGACTACACTGAGCATGAATATCAAAATTTGTCAAATGCAAACGCAATACTTTTCCTTGATGCTGTTATTTTATCCTTAAACAAAATTGCCAATGCTCTCTCCCCTTTTATTTAAGAGGCAAGAAAGTTGAATCTATAACCTGCTTCCCAGGAGCGAGAGGACACGACACGCTCAGACTCTCTTATTAGAATCACATGAAAACCTAACATGAAGTCATGCATTTCTTCATTTGGACCTGAACTCCCATAACAGTGTACCTGCATCTCCACACCTCTTAACAATTTCTCTCCTCACAGCAAAAGTAGCAATTAGTCTGAGCCCCATCGCTGTGCCGGCTTCATACTTTACTAATCACATCACCCTGTGCGTATTCCCTGGCAGCACACAGGCGGCTTTGGCACAATGCTATTACCCAGGCCTGCCCATAGGAAATAGACTGAGAGGAGAGATTATTGATTGTCTCTGTGTGAGAGCTGGTTGATTTTCTCTCTGACCTATCACCCCTCCTCTCTCCTTTTACTCTCTCTCCCTTCATGTCTATTCCTTTCTCTCTCCTGTCTCCCCATTGCCGCACCTTTCGAAGAAGTGAGGCCAAGAGTATTATAGACTCTCAAGCCACTGGATAACATGAATCATGAGGCAAATACTGTGTCAGCTGATCCTTTTTACCCCTGCCAATCAGCTGCATTCACAATCATCTGTTACTTTGTTATTTCTTGTCTTTCTGGAGATTGATTTTCATGAAACTGGTTTCAGAGATTTTGTCTCTACAATATCCCGCACTTATTGTGTGTGGTTGCATGTGTGTCTCTGTTGTGAAATGATGTTCTGGGGAACGGGCAGGGAAAAAATCTTGTGACGCACTACTTTTCAGTGGTTTCAAAGATATCCAACAACTTCACTACATACAGAGTCGTCTCAGCAGTCTTGCTGTTAATTGAACTTTCTTTTTTTTCAAATTCAGTTTTGACCGAGAAAATTATGTTTGGTGTTCATTATTAGAGCGCTCGGTACCCGATCAGCATTCGCTATTTATCACCCTATTGCTATTTTCTCATGTTTCAAATGCAAAAAACACAAAAATGTAGTTTATAGTTTTGCAAATGTCTCTTTTTTCCCATGCATTCAATGACTTATAAACCTATTACATAGGACTAAAGTAGAGGCCTTCTACTTTTCAATCACAATGTCCAAAAGTCGAAAGTTTTCTCTTTACTGGTACATGCAGTGGCAGCTTGCAAAGCTTAGGAGGGCAGAAAATTCAGAATTGAGCATGAAGACAGAATTCTCAGAATACTCATAAAAACAAATCTGAGGTCATGACATAACGATTCAAACAAAAGGCTGATTAACTGTTCACTAAAGATGCAAAATCACACGGTTATGTGTTATTTTTATGTTAAAGTTCCCCTAACATAAGAATACAGTATCTGTCACTAGGGGCTGTTTTGACAATTTTCCACAAAATGGGCAGATATCCATGAACTGAACTGATATAAGAAAATTAACATTTTAAACATGTTTACATATATACAATCCCCCAAAAAAAGACTGTTGGTCTCCAAAAGGAAAACCATTACAGGTTTGCTCCATGCTGTCGCGCAGCAGAGCAGACAGTTTTGTAGTACGTGCAATCAGCGACCTTTACTGTTCAGTGCTAGCTATCAATAACTATGCGGGCTGTAGCTTATGATGTTGAATTTGTCAAAACATTCGAAGATTAATCTCTTCACGGAGTTTATTTTCAGTTAACATTAGATAATAGAAGCCAGGATTGTCCTCTGTTTTGTTTTGATGGAAGATGGCAGTTTATCAATCTAAACACAAAGCATGAAGCAAGTAACAGTGGTGGGTGGGGCTTCATAAATGAATTCCTTTCATCATCTGTTCTCCTACTTTCAAGAACTTTTATATAGAAATTAAATACAGTACTTATAGAACATGTCTGAAGATTACTTTTGATGTCGAGTTATAATTGTCAAAGAAACTGGGCCTGCTTGATATAAAACTGACAAACTTGGTATGGCGCCTATTACTATGCAAAATTTGATGACAATGTTGTTCCTCACTGACATCAAACTTCCTGAGTTTTTACCAGTTCATTTTCCTTTCCACCATAGCACTTGTAACCAGCAATGATTATAGATAGCCTACCAATAAGGAAATGCTTACAACAAGGTATGGAAGGTAGGTATGGAAACTCTCACACTGTCTTGGGAGCCTTTTGTGGTGGCTACCTGGCCTAGTTTGAACAATTAAATAATGTTTCAATTGATGCTGTTATTATCACCACTCCGAGGTGCTCAGAGCTCTGTGACATCCAACTGAGTTGAAGCAGTGTATGCCACACTAATTGTCATGCAAAGGAGAGGGTCTGTGCTTACCATAGAGCTCTCAGGATTCTTACACATTTCATGCGATGTATCCCAAACATCGCACTGCAGATGAACATTTTCTGCCCACCACACATTCTGATAGACCCGGATCCATCATCTGTTGTGCTGCTGTGCGATCAGGACTGTGTGAAATACTAAATCCATGATGCTGTCTTGGTGCTTTTTCCTACTGTCTCCAACATCAGACCCTTACCCCTCAGCAATGACCTCTCCACTCTGACATTATATTTGACTGTTTTCTATCAACATGATCTGGAAATGAGGGAAACTGAGGATAAGACAAAATATACATTTACTAGCTTTGCTAATATGTTGATTGGTAAACCCAAAAGGTTTTTATTGCAGTTCTTATATAATAACCTTTATAAGAAAATTTTGTTTTGCCCATAGCCCCTCAAAGATAACACTGAGGCAGCTAGCAGGTTGTTGTTTTATGTTTTTTTTTAATAGGTTGCGCAGTTCTGTTTTAGGATCTGGAAATTATTTTTTCAAGTGAGTTTACATTATAAAATAGGGATATTCCTGGATTATCTTCTTGATTATAATTTGCATGCATTTCCTGTAATGTACTGCAGTATGGAGTTGCAGCCTTTGCGCACCTCCTGATTTGGGGAAGTTGATGCTGCTGGTCTTTTGGTTATCTCTCTGTTTACTTCTTGTTGTGGATTGTTTTAACTTCAAAGAAACATGTATGTAGAGAATCGGCAAACAAAACTACAATTTCCAGGTTGTCTTGAAGGCTCTCATCATTAAGGTCATAGCGGTTGTCATTTATAATAAGACTTGTCAATTTTTTTTTAAGTCATTTTAGTTTTGGTCCAAAACAACAATTTTCCTTTTTGCCTTGTTTTAAAGTTTCAAGTTTCTGAGATCCCACTTTAACGATACGAGTTAAAGCATGTCGTATAATGTGAAAAGGAGTTTGTAGCCATTTCAGGTCAATTTTCTTACTTAAATGAAATTTGGACCCTTGAAAAATCATGCTTCATAACATACTGCTAACATACATTCGATACTGATCCCAAGGCTACTGGATGTTGTTCAGAGGAAGGGCATACTGAGGGGGGTAAAAGTCGAGTGGTGTTTTTTTGGCTCAGTAACAGGATGCATTGTGTAAATGGTAGATGTAAAAATGAGTGGAAGGGAGAAATGGAAGGGGAGAGACATTGATAGCATTAGGCTTCTCAAATACTTGACTGCGAAAAGAATCTTGCTGAATGTTGACACAGGGCGAAGCTCGTTGGCATTGGCCTGAAAGGCAGTTTATTTTCTGCCCTTTCCCATCCAGTTCAGTTCCCACGAGGCCTCAAGTGGTTAATTTACAAGCGGCAATTTAATATTCATTCTTGCCTCTGAGACATTGGCCAAACTCTTATAGCTGGAGAGGTTTTGGATTTGCGTAGTTTTTTGATCTTGTCTGTTAGATGTGAATTGGCAAAAACTTAAATCTTGCTCTTTAACTTATTCTGAAAAAAAGGCTTTCTTTTTCATACAACCCCCTGACTTCATACATACACATGTAGTCAGTTTATATATGAGTTGTTTTTCTGGTGGGGGAAAAAAAGCATTGTGGCTTGTCCCCCGCAGGATTTCTGGCATATGCCCTGACTTTTAATCATCAACTTGCCTTTTCAGGGAGGTAACAAGAAATCAGGCACGTCCTATATTTCTGAATGTCACTGGCACAAAGAAGCAAAAACTCATGTACTATACCCCAAAAGGAATGCTTGTCAGGTAGTAGATGTGTGCTTGTTTGAGTGTGCGCGCATATGTGTGTGTGTGAGGATGTGTGTTTCCATCATGGTTTTGTCTGGTGCCAGTGAAATCACGAGGTGCAGAATCCAGGCTCAAACCACCAGCCAATCTAGACTACACTTCACCTTTGAGACGCAAATATTAAGGAGAAATACACACAAAAGGCTCACACACTAACATCATCTCTCACACATGAACACGCATATTTCAAATGACTTCAAGTGTCAACACACATACTGTAGTTTTTCCTATATTTTTCCTCTTTTCCTATAAAAGCACATGTGAATAGAGACATGATCCCCCCCATACACAAGGGACTGAGAGGCAATGCCAACGGTCAGCAACAAAAAATCATAAGCACAATTATCTGCAGTCTACGTTTGGCAAATGCATAAGTGTGTTTTCGGATCTGTCTGCATGTACAAATGAACATTTGTCTTTTGTATGTGTGTATGTGAAGAGATGCTGTCTGGCTGTGTATAGGGGCTGAGGTGAGTGATTGCCTTGTTTCTGTGGGAAGCAAGCCATGGTGCTTTGCTCACTGTAAATTTAGAAGAATTTTTAATGGGACACCAGAGCTGTCAGATCTCAAAGTGTTGACTCTTTTACTTTTGTTATGAAAGCATTGCCCTTATCTTCACAATAAATATTAAACAGTCAATTTCAATGAGAAGGCAGGTATTGCCTATCTGATTTTTTTTAAAGAAAAATTGTAAATGCTGAGACACGGTTGTCCTATAAATGTCAGTTTATCGACAATGTTGTGTTCTGTTGGCATTTTGGATCTGGGGATAAATTGTTTGCCATTCTATTGATGGCGAAATTTGGTTTCAGGTACCCCCTGGCATTAGCCATGTTTAAGCTCACTTATTTTCACAAAACAGGCAACAGTGTAAAGACGCTTGGCTAGAGGTGAAAAAAGGTAGCAAAGTCTTTTTTCCTTCAGCTTTCTTCACATTGTCTTCACCATCAATCTAATTTTTGAAGTAGCACACATTGACTACAACGTAGCCTGCAGCATACCTTCGGCTACATTCTAAGGCTTTGTCGGTGCTCCATAATCCCTGAACATCTATAAATCAGGCTGAGTGCCAGGAATGCGTGTTACTGAAAAAGAAATTTACTGAACCTTTCCTCAACTTGCTAAGTGTATCCCAGAAGGGACCTGTGCACTACTAATTCCACTCTGTTCTTTTTTTTAGGATAATAGATAGTGATTGGAAATATCAGCACTTATTAAGAGAATATTGAGAGTTACTAGAAGATTTTACTTTGAATACAGTACACCCACCCTATGATATCACTGTTTTCCCTATACAGATTCTTCCCACAATATTGTCATTGTACAGCATTAAAAATCCTTTGTCAATGAAACTAACAAACAAACCAGCATCTAAACAAATCAGACCAATTATTTTGATAACTGGTTTCTTATCCAATTTTACTGATCTCATTGCTTGGGTTTGGTACGAATCATTCTAGCCTCTCTGTGTTGAGCCCATATCTGTGTGGGATCTCTCCTGCCAACCAACTTCCCTCCCACGGCCCAAACACACAGAGTAGCTCAATTACAGACTCAATATTCTGTAGGTGTGAATGTGGCAACGAATTGTTGGATGTTTCTAAATGTTACTCTGTGATCGACTTACCGTGACACTTTTCATGCTGCCTGTCATCCAGTGTCCACCGGGATTGGCCAGAATTCACCAATGGCCTGCTGAGTAAGGATAAGTGCTATAGGTATCGGATGTTATTACCCATATTAGACTAATACATCTTGATTATTTGCAGCCAAACATAAGGGGAGATCTGACTCCAGTCGAGAAATTATGAAATAGTCCTCTCAGGGAGTTTTGAACCAGGTTCCAAATAGAATGTACATTTTTGCAGTGTATAAGAATTCATCAACTACTTTTTACATGCTGGTTGGTTCAGATCCTCCTGGAATTTCTAAAAAGGAGAATGCAAAGCATTGTTTCAATATTTTCCCTTATCTAGGGTTATGATGAGGGTAGTGGGAAGTGTGAAATCGCTACTCAACTGTTCACACAAGTCATAATTCCGACTTTACCCATCCAAACATTCAGTTTCCCTGCTTTTACAGGTTTCTCTTAATTTGCCACTTTACATGGAGCTGCGGGGATTAGTCTCAGCTCTCACTTAAGTTCTTTTACCAGGTTTGTCAGTCATCCATGGCTTTAAAACTCAAAGATGATTCTTTTGTGAAGGAGGGAGGCAAGATAAAGAAGGATGGAAGACAGACATGACAGGCAATAAAACCAGGGCAGCAGATTAGTTTTTGATAGTCTGCATGAAGCAGGAAGGCGACAGCCAAGATGGATATTTGATTGGCTAATGCGATGAGGCGTGCAGCAACAGAGGGCATCCCGCTCTGGCCCTCCCCACTTTCCTTTTTCTCTTTTCTTTCCCGCTCATTCTCTCTCAGGCTTGACGGAACAAGACCGCCCATTGGGGACGTCTCTGATCAATGCAGTCATTATCCCAGCAGCACACACACGCAGACAGTCGTGGGGGACAAATGAGGGAGATATGTGCTATGACGAGGTCAGAGCAAATGTAAATGTGTCCACTGGAATATGCTGGCAAACGTTGCACCATTAGCCAGGCTACAGAGCGAGCCGACTCTGGCCTCAGGTACAATAACAAGTGGAGATTTAAGTTGGCTCTGCTTTTCCTTCCTCTTGATGGCTCTCCTTTTTCTCGACTTAATCTATACTCTTCCTTTACTTTCTCCTTTCTTTTGTTTCTGCCTCAATGCTCTGCACTGCTCTCTCTCTGTAGTATCGCTCAGACAATGCAATTATAATCAACAATGACATGCATTTACGTCTTTTGCAGACAAAGAAGGCAAGGTTTACCTATAAACAATGAGATATTTCCCACATGTACCATGATAGTGTGTGTGCATACAGATGCATGCATTTGTGTGTGTGCATGTTGTGAGAGTATGTCAAATGTGCCGAGGCTCATTCCCGGTTTGAACCGTTCTATGACTCTGTCAGTTAGCTCTGCGCCACCTGTGCGCACAGCAGTGTTTGCAGAGTCGACACATATGTTTACCATTTTCTAATGGCCTCACCCAGCCCAAATACACTCGGATTTCCTGAAAAACAATGACATGCTGGTGTGAGGGTAGAGAATGAGGAAAAAAATGGGATTAGCCTGAGATATTGAAGAAGTAAGTGATGGAGAGGTGTGGGCCAGAGTTGTGAAAAGGATCCTGATGGGGGCACTGGAGGACCTACGATCATTAAAGATTCCCAGAGAGTTCAGGGTGGGTTGAGGACTGGGGGAACTCACATGCTCACAGACATATATGAGGACGCCACCGGGAAGGGTGTGTTTATGGGGAAAAAACAATCCACTCTTCTAACACCCTTGATGGTAGCAGGCTGCAGTGTGTCAGTCTTATGGACCATCAAGGAGTGCTTGAATGCATCTAAAGAGCTCAAATGATCATGTAGATCAGTTCTTTCAGATGAAAAAATTTGCTGTCAAAAGTAATGAGCGCTTGCATGAATAATCTCAGGAAGCAAAGAGTGTTGCTCAGTACGACAAGTAATCCAACACCATACCAGATATAACTGGCTGCTGAAGTAGCAAATGTTCCTACAAAGATCATCGATGTATGAAAAAAGAACAATGATCAATTTAAGTACTTTAGTTCACCTCAGTCCACACTACTACTGTTCTGTTCTGTGTCCATGTTCTTGTGATTTTTGAAAATATAGTTTCTCTCTGGCTCTCATTGGGGTGTAAGTTATTTGCCTGTATTTTTAAATCCCGAGAAGAAGCCTTTGTTACCTCCCTACTTGAGGAAGACATTATGATTCAGTGTAAGTAAGCACACTGTGAAACTAAGTAGATGACATTCGGCTTAACTTTTTTAAGCATTGCTGAGAGATAAATCATTGGGAACTGATCACCACCACTTTTACCATATGGTTTATCAGTTTGAAAAACAAACAAAACATAGCAGTATCCTAATTAACCATTTCTCCCTTTTGTGTTTAAACATATTCTATATTGAATAGAGCCTAGATTGCTTGTGGTCAAGATCCTTTCCTTCTGAATGGGACTGTGTTTTAAGAATTCTGAACTCTGCCCTTATCTGGACCATTTAGGATCATTTTACCTGTGTATTGCTTTTCATGCACCAACCTCTGACTGAATTTACATTCTTTAAATGAGAGCCTCACCTCGAGTTGTGAATTTGGGTCCTGACTTCTGGTTTCTGTGGAAAAAAAAAAGCAACAATAAAAGCCAATGTGTTCCGTGCTTACGAAGCTCTAATTATTTAGAATGCAAAATATGCTTTTTCTCCTCTTATTGTTGATTGTGTACCTTTTTAATGTCCTTAAACTTCAAAAAAGTGCAATTCCTGAAAGTCAATTCGACACATCCTTTCATTTAATTACCATTCAAGAAATGCTATTATTTGACTATTAATCTCATCCAAATCAGATTATCCGCAGTGAATTTCCCATTACCAATATAATACTCTGATACAATTTCTCAATGTATTAAAAAGCGGCAGGAGAGAATTCAAGTTCACACATGAACTGGCACTAAGACCAATTTTCCCACACTCAATTTCTCTGACCTTTTATACTAATGTTAAAGAGAAGTGTAAAGACCACATTTTTTTCCGGACACTAGTCTTGAATTAACAATTTTTAATATATGGTGCTGCAAGAGGAACAGAGGTGTGCTATGTTCACATTGATCATTGGAGCATCATACATACCGAACCGATCAGGCCCAGATCATTTTTTTGGGATGCATACCTTTTTGTACCCTGTTTTAGAGGCACATTTAAGCAATAAACAGCTCTCCATGGTCCTTTTTCAAAGCATATATTTCACTTTATAAATTCTAGAAGGCAATGGCCACTTTCATCTTAACTAAATGAAACCCTTGCCTCTAATTTTGTTCATCCGCACTGCCATGGTTCACCAAGATGGACTGAATGTAGCCTCGTTAAATGTGTTTCTACCTGTATTTATCCTGCTATGACAGGTGAAAATATCTGTTTTGAAAATTGCAAAGACTTTACGTTGCACAGGGGTTCCCACCTGTAGAATTCTCTTCTTGTTAGGGAATAGGGATAGGGAAAACTGTATGATTTGATAAAAGACCTGTGACACATATTCAGATTCAATGAAAGGACTACGTGTGACAGTCCCTGGTGTTTGCATCGCTTCTCATGGGGAGGTCTTGAAATGTGGTTGCTAGGCAGGGGAACATAGACGGAACCGACACAAGCGACACAGCGGAGGAGATGACCTGGGCAGAAGATCAAGGAAAGAACCCAGGCAGGAGAGCATGGAGAGAACACGAAGAGAAAGCTCGTAGAGGAGAACATGGAGAACAGAGAGAACACATCAGAACATTAAGACTTATTTGCTTAACTTAATTGAAAGTGAACTAGAGATGCTGACCTTTTCCAATTTGATCAGTTATATCTACATTTGCATCTACTGATGGCAGAAGTTTTATAAAGCAGTTCACACAACCACATCCTTTATGTGTTTAGAAAGATTCATAACCCTTAATCGAATGTGCTCCAAAGTAGGAGCACTGATAAATCTACGGGATCTGGTAAAGGGCTGCTGCGCAGCTTTACCGGCGGAGCACATCATCAGTTGTGTACCTCAGCGTCGCAGGGTGTTTCAGTCATTTATCACAAGACACCCTCTGCTGAGGTAGGCCCACCATAGGCTGATCAATCCTGGTTGTGTGTTACGCGGTTTGTGTGTTACGCTGCCAAGTGGCGTCACTCCTCTTCAGCCACACCCAGTGTTGGGCAGTTCTCTAATGGCCTGTCGATGAATCCGTCCTCTGACTCCTACCCCTGAGGAGTATTGCTATTGTATTGGCTGCATCGCACCTCCACTGGATGCAATTTGATCCTGCAGCCTCTTTCCTCTGCCTCAGCTGCTAAGTTGGCATACCACAGCTTCTTACGTTCACAGGGTTCCTCGATGGCGTCCTCCCGCAGCACTGTCAACTCGATGATGTAAGCAAGTTGGCGGGATTTAGACCAAAGGATGAGGTCTGGTTGCACTGTGGTTGTCGCTGTCTCCGGGGGGAATATGAGCCTCTGGTCCAAATGAACATGCATTTGACAGTCCCTGGCTGCATTCAGAGAGCCCAGATTCAGCGTCGAGGGGCTCGTTCCTCTCCTAGACAAATGCTGATCGGTGCTGGCACGAATCCTTGTCGGTGAGCGGTTGGGCGTTGATGAATATCCTCTTGCGCTCCAGTTTTTCGGCTGGACACCGGAGCACTTGGTTGTGTCTCCATGTGTACCTGCCTTGAGTGGTCCCGCAGCCAAGCAAGATGTGCTTGAGTGTTGCTGGGACTGTACATAGGGGGCGAGATGGGTCCTTTCCAAGCCACAGGTGCAGATTTGTGGGAGAGGGCATCACATGAAGCTCCCTTTGGTGAAAAGCCTGTTGGTTTCCATGCTCCTTTGGAGTTTCCTCTTTTCGACACATACCGCGCCCCTGTTTGGCCTTTGCTATAGCTCTGGAATATCTAGCTGCTTCTTCCTGTGTAGAGAAACCGCCAGCTATGTGAACAACTTAAACAGCTAATCAACAGCTAACTGAAACATTGGTTGCAGTTCTAGTGCTTTCCATAGTAGCTTCTTCACCATTGGTCTGTTGAGTGTTATCATGTTCTCTGATGATCACTATCAGATATCGCCATTGGTGGAAATAAGCTATGCGAAAATGTTTATTTTTATTAATCTAATAAAGCTAAATATGACAATCTGATACAACCATAAATTTATAGTTTATTGTTGTGGTTCTTGATTGGTTCGGGGAAATGAAATTACTTCCACTGACCTTTCTGTTCTCCAAATAGCTTGATCTTGATAACTGATGCTGAATAATCTGCTTTTAAGATTTTCTATTTTTAAATCTATTCTTACAAATGATAATGTTATCCTAGCCCATGATACCTATCCTCAGGGTCTACCTGACGCTTGTTTGCTCCCAGCGTTAGTGCCTGGACAGAGATTGCGGGTCGCACAGCGAATTGGGACGCCCTATGGTCCTGTCACTGTGGGTAAATCAGAGCGTTGAGAGTATCCGTTCTCACCCATGGCACATCTTCGCACCCACATATTGGCCTGTTTTCTCCCCAACACCATAGAGATAAAATGTCCAACCCCCAGGGAGAACGCTCTGCACACACACATAAAGAAAGAAACCCACAAACCCAGACATTCACACTCCTCCTCAATGTCAGTTGAACTCCGCTTAGAGGGTGACAGTTTTTGTTTGTCCTACTGTGTTCTTGCCTGGAGCAGAGCTGACACTGGAGCAGCACTCCTCAATCATCCACAGTCATAAACAGAAACAGGCCTGTGACATCAAATGGATAAGAAAGACGAAGACAAGACAAAGGAGAAAAGGTGTAGATGCAGGAGAAAATGACCCAAACAAAATATCCCCCAGGGGCTTCTGTGTCTTCGGTCGTAAGTGATTGGAAACTGGAAAGGGGTCTCAGTGGGAATTTTCTGTAGGACAAACTGCCGCACAGCGACCGTAGTTTGTCACACTGGTTGTGGTGCATTAATATTGGATTTTCCCGCTTCGACACAGTCCAAGAAGCAGAGGACAAAGTGGACATCACTGTACCATGTTAAAGACAGTTAAAAGGTCACTGAGGCAGTATAATGATTTATATATTAGGAATAGCTGTAAACTTAGTATGTTTTCAGGCGGTGAGTTGGCGCAGTGGTTTGCAATCAAGCCTCATGGCAAGACGATTTGTGGTTTGATTCAAGTGGTCACCTAGGATATTTCTGCGAGGAGACCCCCCCCCACCTCCAATGTGCGTGTGTTGTTTTTTTTCCTCTGGTTTCACCGGTCAATTAACGTATTTAAACACACGCTACCTACAATAAAAGTCAAAGTCAACCACAACCTCAATCACATGTACAGAGCATTGAAATAGCATTATTCTGAGACCCACGGTGCAAAAGTACAAAGATTGTAGTAATTGCTCACAGAAAAAAACGACAAGCTATGCAGAGGTAGGTATTGTTGGAGTGAAATTTCTTTTTTTTGTTTTTTTTGCTTTTTTTAAAGTGACTGAAGTACTAAAGTGATAGCAGTATTAAAGTGCAGTTGTATCAACAGTTTTTACAGTGCATCCGTGGAGACGTTCTTATGGCAGATACCTGATGACAGTCCGATGTGTGTGTATGGATCAGTGGGGGGTGAGGGAGGGCAGAGTTTGGGATTTAAGTGTGTGTTTGAAGTATGTGTATGGGGGGGGGGGCTGAAGGGGCAGAGGGGGCAGAGCAGGGAGTGAATTGAGCTTCCTGACAGCCTGGTGGATGAAGCTGAGGCTAAAACTACCACTGACCAAGTTCACTCGTATGCATTCAGTTAGCTTATCAGTGAAGCATGCCTCATATTTTTGCACAAGGAGAAGCTAATGCAGTCGCCGTCTGGCTAATGGCGCCATTTAGGGGTGAACAGCGGTGTATGCCTGGTACTTCTGAGCTTTCATGCGGAGGCTTGCTGGAGACGACTAGACAGCAAGCAACATTATAGGGTGTAATTACTTCAAGCACCATTAGCAACACAATATCATCAGTGCTTAGCAGAAAACAAAGTCCAGCATGCTTGTAGGGTGTGTTTTTGCCTGTGTCACTGGTGTCTGTGCAAACAGGTTCTCCTATTCAAGCGATTAACAAGTAATGAGTAGATTGTTCCTGCAACAGATTCCCTATTTGCAAACAAAGCAGCAGCTGAGGTAATGACTTGTCACCACAGAGCAGCCTGCAGACACACTCTCTTGCAGAGGCCAAAGTTAAGTGAAGATTCAGCAGGATGAGTTCAGGACCCGGGAAAGAGTCATGTGTTTTCAACAGCTAATATAATAAGGAATTTGATGGAATGGTTACATCATTCCAGTAAATAATGACAACAGAGGAAAAGACATTAATAATCTTTTGATAAGTTTCTGAATGCCACTGGGTTGAAAATAGTATTTGTTGAGACAGTAATCAAGTCATGACATTGCGATCCTGTTGTTGATTGACAACATACATTAAATGTCTGACATTTATTTGTTTCATCCCTCCCTTCATCTACAGAAACTCCTTTGCTAGTGTATTTTAATGTCAGTCTTGAAAAGATGCCCAACTGACACTGTGAATACCTCTGTCACAATCCATTCCCAGGAGCAAATTTTTACATCTTCCTAATTCAAACTTGCAAACGGAACTAAATCTCAAAACATGATGAATATCTTCTGAAAAAGACATGAAGGAACGCAGTGTGTCTGAAGGTAAACCAAAGCTTGATTTCACGAAATGGACTTGCACTAATTATGACCCCCTGCTGAGGGAGAGTTTTCCCTCGCTAATCCAGCCCTGTGCGAGTTCTTGTCCCTTTGCAAAAGAAGCAAAGAGCTGGTTTGCTCCTCAGCAAAAGTGCCCCAAGAGCACTTCTTTTGTAAGTTGTCATAATATAAATGAAAGTTATTTTACTTTTTGGTTAGTTTGCAGATTTTACAGGATTCAGTTAAAGATGTCACATAAACACCGAAAATGAAACTCTGAACTTCTACAATTACAATACTACAAGTACTACTCTTAACCTGTTTTTTGTTTGAATGCTACTTCAGTACAAGTTGTGTTGGAGCTCAGAACAAGAAAAGTCCTGTGTTGTCTTGGTTGAGACCTACCTGATTTTTCAATGAAACTATAGCATCCACACAGCCCTTCAGACACATTAATACGATGATGAAATAAAAAAAACCTGACGTCTTGTAGTGGGCCCTGTGTTCACTGCCCAGCATCATAGAGCTTTGTAGGCATTTGGCATAGCTCAGCAGAATTGGTTCAACCTGAGCACATGCGACAGACATGATAGGGTCTGGAGATGCCTTGGAGAACATTGTACTGCCTGCAACAACATTCAGCATGATAAGTTTGGTGCTGGGTTAGTGATGTTTTGTGGAGGCATATTTCTGGAAGGACACTCGGACCTCCACAGATTAGACAATGGCACCCTCACTGCTATGAGGTATCAAGGATTATGTCCCCGGACCTATTGTCATAACCTATGGTGATGTAGAGGGGACCTGGGTTCTTTCTGGTGCACGACAACACTGACCTAAACCCAATAGAAAACCACTAGGACATTTATATTTTGTTCATCTGCCACCAGGTTGGCCCTCAAACTGTCCAGGAGCTCATTGATGTCCTGGTCCAGATTTGGGAGAACATTCCTCAACACAACATCCGTCGTCTCATTAGCAGACAAGCACGTGGGGGCCACACAAACTACAGTGTCATTTTGTGTTGCTGCAATGACATTTTGGCAAAACTGATTAGTTTGCTGCATCATTTTTTCACTTTCATTTTTGGGTTGTCTTTTATTTCATCCCTCTGTACGGTGATCATTTTCAGTTCCATCAAATTACGTGGCATCTCTTTGTTGCTAATTCATCATCTACTCATTACCAGAACAGACATCCAAGATTATTCCCCCCCCCATTTAGATCTGAAGCATTTTAATAGTGTTCCTCTAAATTTTGGGGGGCAGTATATAGATACATACATGGGAGAGAGAGGAAAGACAACAAGAAAAAAAATCCTAAAATCCAGTTGTGGTTTCTGACTGAGAAGGTGGTTTGTTTCAGCCTTATTGATCCAAATCTCTCACAGGGAGTCATGATCCAATCAATATGGAGAAAAATTGGTCATCCCCCAAGTCCTCACGCTTCTGTGCAATATCTGGTCTTCCATCTGTCCATCTAATGTTTACTGTATATCCTTCAATTCTATTTCTCAAAGCAGGAAATATTGTCTTTTTTTTAACAATACGATGGATATAAAGTGTTCGAAGGGACAGGATAAAAAGTAAAATTATTAACTGAATCACTACAGCATAATTAAAATGCCCGTATTTAGCAGTTTACAAATACTCAATGTTAATTTCACTAATTGGTTAGCTCTTCCGCCTCACAGTGTGAAAGATCTGGGTTCGATTATGATAGGCGACCTTTTTGCGTGGAGTTCGAATGGTCCTCCTGTTTCTTATCACATTCCTAAAACATGTACCGTAGTAGGTTCCTTGGAGACCCTTAAATTGCCCAGACATGTGAATGAGGAAGTGAATGGTTGCGTGTATGTATATGTGGTAACTGGTCTAGGGTCAAGCCCGCCTATCGCCGAATGACAGCTGCATTAGGGTCTGAGCCCCAGCAGCATTCTATAGAGAATAAGCGGTTTAGATTATGAAGGAATGAGTAATGCGGGAAGCAAATAGACTAGTGTGCCTGGTTTTTCAACAGGCTAATGTTTTTGGTTTCTTAACCAAAAGTCTTTCCCGAATTTCCCCTATGGGGATCAATAAAGTATTATCTTATCTTAATGCCAACTGTAATTGTGAATATCATTTGACTATTGCTTAAAAGAGCAACACATTTCAGGACATAATCATAGGGTTCCGGAACCTACAAGTTTTAATCATTATTTTTTTTCTAATCATGTTCTGTTATTTAACTGACCAAAAACTGATTGATTAATCAAAAATAATCAAAACGGTTAATTTCTAATGACAGTAATGTAATTTTACTGAGGATAAACATAGGTGCAAGAGAAAGCAAAAAAGTTCTTAACCTGACACAACCCCCCCCAAACAATAGGAATATTAAATAAATTACAATTATGGCTACCGTATTCTCTGTTTCATCCCATAACAATGTTATTCGACTTTTGAAGATGATCTGAAAAGCAAACTGTTACTCTGTCAAGTGACCCTCTGGGAGGGAACCTCTGTTCTACATGATGCTCTTTGATGGCTAATATAGAAACTGAAGAGTAGTTTTCAAATGACTATTCTTGAATAAAGCTCCTGTTTTTCATCTCCCATGGATATTGGATGTGACAAAAACAAAGTTGCTCATCACTCCGTTCTAATTGGTTTAAATGAGTCGATAATTGTCGGATCAGCACGTTCACCAGGCCTACAGAGAATATTCCTGTAGTTTGTACAGTGTTGACAAGGCTCTTAAATTTGCCTAATACATTAATCTCTAGTGGAATGTATAACCATGATAAACCACAAAATAAAGTTAATCAGATGGAGAGAGGAATAAAAGTCCAAACTCCTATGCGATGCAAAGATTAGACAACTAAAAGCAACCCGTCAAAAGTCATTTAGGCACAATAATCTCTCTCTCTCACTTATTTCAGATTAGAGAAACGACTTGCAACATCACAAATTAGGCCAGTAATGTGATTGAGATTCAATAAAAGGCTGCAACGCACAGCATAACACCACTTATGAGTATGTACCTATGTATGTTTCGTGAAAGACTCTGACAGTGTTAAAGTGTGTGTCTGTGACAGCATGGGACGATGCCTCCGTAACCAAAGGACACGTCGACACAATCGTCCCCTGTCAGCAGACTTCTTTGTGAGGCGACACACTGGTGATTTAAGGACCGCCATCAACGTTTGTGTGTTGGCTTGGCAGAGGGGTGTTTGGAGCCTTTGTTTCATCTCACCTTGCGTCTCAGGTCGGGTGTGTGAATGAGACTGTGCTCTCAGCGGGCTGCAGTCAAGCAGATGGAGAATAAATCAATAAGGAAGTGGGAAAGTAAGAAAGTGGGGGAGAAACAGAATGAGGGACAGGGGGTGGGTGGCTTCAGACGGGAGAGAAGCTAGAACATCCCTCTTGCCTCCTTTGCTACACTTTTCCTCTCATACAGACTGCTTGGCCATTGGTGGACCAATACATGACTCCGTAAGATTAATTCTATATCTTCATGAAATATGCCAATATATAACACAGTTGACCTTTTGTTTTACACCTTTAGAGAGTATTTTCTAATTTGCTAGAACTGCATAGCAGTTCCTCTTGTCTGTCTGGGCTTTGACTCCTTCTCTAACAAAGTAGTTTTTGGTTATTATGGAAAAACTTAAAATAGCACTGAATATGACAGAAAGAACTGCTAAAAAACTTTCCAGGAGGCATGGTCATATTTTCGATCTTCAGCTGCTAATTTCCATACAATCTGGAAAAGGCTTTTTTTATGCTGCCTGGACTGTAATGTACTGTACAGTGGGCTTGTCAGCACTTCTACAGTTGCAGACAACGTCTATGTCTGAATACTTCTTTCAACAGGAGAAAGAAATTCCCTGAGCCTCTATTACTAAATCTGCATGGAAACATTTTAGAAGATAAGAAAGACAAGTCCATCAAAATCATCAGGGCGATATTTCAAACTCCTACATTGTTACCTCAAATGTTGTGTGCTTGTAAACAAACCTTCCAAGCGCTTGCATTATGGGATACTTCTGTTGCAGCTAGGAAGGAAGCCTTAAGGTTTACCTTCATACAAACACTGTCTTTCATGAGGAGTCAACTATGAGGTCAGACTATACTTTTGAAATATCATGGACTGTGAAGACAAGTTCCTCCTGTTGTTATGTTTTTGAAAGCTCTTTTCGTGATGCAGTATGATTCACTATATCAACTATTACTCTGTGAAAAAACAACAAAAAATGACTATAAATATACTGAGTGGCGTCTGGTAATTGTTGTGGGTTCATTGCTGTATTATTAATTTTGCCAAGGTTTCCTGGATTTTTATTTTAAAACAAAACTTTACTTTTGTAATATAATCATATCAGTATCCTATCTGTGCTGATAAGAATTTATGGGTATGAAATTTCCTTCCTCATCTCAAATTTCAGAAAATGAAATGAATGATTCCCCACTTTTACAGTTTTGTTTCCAGTAACCATATAAAGCATTGTCTTATTGTTGAAATGGCAGAATGCAACTCCCTCATCTAAAAAAATAAGGATCCTGCAACCTATCATAAGATATTTGACATCTTGCTTTCATATTTGATTTTAGAACACATTGAAACTTATATAAGGGTTGACTTTTTTTCATAATTGTTTTAATTATGTTTTCGCAGATAATAATCATCTGCTATGACTCAACATATGCCTTATGCCTTTATCAAAGTACTATTTAACATTGAGTGACAACTCCTCTCTATGCTGAGAGGATCCAATAGGTGGTCATGAGAAAGACATGCTTTGAAATTGTGAATTCTTCCATTCGATACAATATATTGCATCCAAATATCATAAAGGTTTGGAAATTCTGCATGCACAGAATAAACTGTGAACCAAGACTGAGACAGCAATAATTAACAGAGTTTGCTATTAACCTGGCTCTGTATTACATGGTTAGAAAAGGTAAACAGCTATTTTGTTGACTTTTTATAATACTTTTCAATCAGCTGGGGATTTAGATATTCACACAACATGACATTTAATTTCCAGAAAATACTGCCTGTTTTTGTGGTTGTTTACTGACAACAGCTGAGGTTTTGCACACCAGATAAATATTTGACGGTATCTGTTCGGACATCTGTTAGCCTGGTTTTATTATGCTTGGCACCGGAACACATTTAATCCACTTACTAATAAAGTTTAGTCATTACTCACAACCAGTCAAATCAGGAAATGTGGACACATTCTGCATCACTGTGCTCAAAAAAATGTTTTAAAAGGATTAAAAAAACTGTCCGCCTCAGTTAATCATTTTTTTTTTTATGTCCCAGTGTTTTTGGGAAGGTGAGTATCAAAAAGACTCATAACCCAGACTGTGTGCTGAATGAGCTCAGCTTGAAATACCGCTCCATCTCAGCGACCTTTTGATGTCTGAAGTCGCTTAATGAAACATCTTGCTCACATCAGACCATCCTGATATATTTCGCTCAAAAGCAGAGAGAGAGAAAGAGGGAAAGTTTGAGAGAAAGCCATTGCAAAGGAGCACTGACATTTGGTGTGCATGCATGGTAAAAGTGTGCATTTGTGTGTGTGTGTGTGTGTGTGTGTGTGTGTGTGTGTGTGTGTGTGTGTGTGTGTGTGTGTGTGTGTGTGTGAGGAGAATAACATGCAATGATGAGCTCTGGTGTCACCACACCAGGCAGATGAAGGATGTGGTGAAAATGACAAAAAAGGAATGTAAATCCAGCAGTAGTTTCTCATAAAATACATCTCATGTCCTCTGACGTCTTTGACATTTGTATTCACAGTGACTTGAAAAGCAAACAGCAAGAAGGGAACAAAATAAGTATTTGCTCTATTGCTCATAAATTGCAAAATCCTTCAGCCTTTCAAATCCGTTCGGTCACTCTTTAAAGCAATCTTCATGTGGAGTTCAGGACGCCAGTTACTGTGTAAATACTTGTATTTTTGTATGTGTGTGCTAAAAGCCCCTGTCTGAAGGTGAGACTTTACAGACATTGAAAATCAAAAGAAAGAACAGACTATTATGCTGTTAAAGTGAAAATCTACCGAATATCAACACGATGAAAAAACAAATTAACCTGTTATGATGGCCATAGAAATTGTGGCTCATCTTAAGAGATGACAAGCGTGCTGAGAAATCATTAATAATTTGACAAAAATATGAGCAGTTTTTAGAAATTACTTCAAAGAAACACGGGGGAGTCACTTTACCCGGTCGTTGATATGGTTCCTCCGCTCTAAATTCTGTGTGTCCTTAACATTGTTTTTACAGTCGAGTCAGACGTCTGGAACTGAAGCTTAATCCGAGTGTGTATTTTCCAAGTGTAATGACTTATCAAACCTAACATCAAATTGAGGAAAAAAAACAAACAAACGATCAAATACTTCATAAAAATCACATTTCACTAAATCCTTCTGACAACCTGAGGTGCTTTTCGGTGTGACTTGAGTCTCGATGTCTGTTCAGTCATGGTATGGCGATACACAAGAACTCAGATGGATTCTCTCAGACAAACTCATAAACCTGGCTGTGTCACCAAAACTCTGAAGTGAACTGACGGCCCGTCTGATCTACATATTTCCCTTCGCAACATTGAATATAAACCAAATATTGTCCTTTCTCTTGTGACATTTTAGCAGGGCAGTTTTCTTTTGAAACTGTCTGAATAGCCATCAGAACATGGACGTCTCCAATTAAAAAAAAATACTAGTAAGCTCAAACAACAGTTCATTGCCCTGTTTATTATATATTTCCCTCTCAGCTAACAACCCCAGCAGATTAAAGATGCAAGGTGGTCTTTCCTTAGTGTATGTTGGCTGGAAAAAAAAAAAAAAAAAAAAAAAAAACATTTGAAAAGGTGTACTGTATTTCCATATAGAGCTTGAAGTCAGATCTAATGCTGGGTTTGTGATTGGATCATTGGTAAAACCCTGTTTTACTCTTCCAGGCTGATTCTAAAGCTCAGTGAAATGGTGAAAAAAATAAATGCATAATCAGATATTTTTACTTAACGCTTCAGTTCCTTTCGAAACAGTTTTATCTCATCATACTGAATTTGTAGATTATATTTGCATTTTTTTCCTCCCTGGATTTTCCACATACTGCTCATATGTTGATGCACTGATGAAGGTGCTCGGTGTGGCTGCCTTGTACTGAGCTCTGCAGGCCTCCATAGGCAGGTACTTGTCCTTGAAGCATCTTCAAAAACAGCCTCCGTAGGACTAATTGTGATGTAACAAACTCATCACATTGGCACCTTAACATACACATGAACGCCCATTCGAACTCATTGTTTGTCCCCTGCAGGGACTGTGGAGAGCACACTTCTTATCACACACACTCACAGGCTACCTCCATATATGAAATGCTTTCCAATACAGATTTTGCAAGTCAGGAGTGGCAAAAATATATTGCCGCTTTTCGAGAGAAAAAAATAAACAAATGACCTTTCAACTGTGTCATCAAGACCAGCGTGACCTCTGGCTAAAGCAGCCACATGAAACTAATTTCTGAGCCTCTCAATAAATTTCCTCCGATAACTTTTGCAATGTGGAATTCTGACAGCAGAGCGGACATTGGAGAGTTTTTCGTCAGCAAGGACCAGAACTCAGAGCCACAGGTGTGGCACAGCAGCGCTGAGACACACCAAAGCACTTAGCAACCATTTTGTCTTATTACCCAGAAGCCACTGGGGTCCTGTTAGTGTATTAGCAGGATATTCAGCTCTTTTCATTAGTACCCCTGACTCATATCTGTTTTCACCTGGGTCACAGATGAAATATTCTTTCCTCATTTCTTCTCAAGAAAAGAAAACTCTGATTACATTACTTCTTTTTGCATGTGTGTGTGTGTGTGTGTGTGTGTGTATGTGCGTGTGTGCGTGTGTGAAGCAGGGCAAGGATTTTCACTTTATCAGTGTATTTTTTCTTCTTTTTCACAAAGATGGATCTTCTGGCCCGTTTCCCCGTGCTTTAGAAATCCCATTTGCATTTCTTGGCAGAGATAAAACTCTTCACAGACTGTTGTGGCTCCTGAGAGTCCAGCTCAGTCCAGCCACGTGAACACCCGAGCGTCAGATCCTCGGGACTTAGAGATCAACTTTTTCCAGATCAGAAAGTTTAGGTACGTTGAAGTTAAGTTTTGAATGTGGAAGAACATCAACTCGTGTACTGCAGCATGGCCGACACCGAATTAGTTGGTCTTGCACTTGCTTAAAATTGAACTGATTAAGTTGAATGATTGAAATTTCCCACTGTGGGACGATTAGAGGCGCATTCTATTCTATTAAATCCAAATCACAGTTGGTAGAAAACTCAACCCACTGGCCCCCCCGTAATCAAACATCACATGATTAAGAGTCTTTTAAACACTTCCCATGTTTTCTTTGAAAAAGCTAGCAGCTTTGTTTACAGCTTAAAGAAGACTTTCAGGTAAATCTAATCAGGAGTTGGAATTTTAAATACTAAGATGCCTGTGCATTTCTTAAAATAAAAAATAAAAAAACTAAAAAGTTCAACTGTAAATGTCCTGTCCATTTCTCGAGGGCCCTGATTAGTGTATTCCTGGCTCTGGGGCCCAGGGGGCAGGATGGTCTTCAAAGACATGCTTCTGCTCTTCGATACCACGAGCAAACAGCCTGATCAACTGGCACTGGACACTGCAGAGAAGTATACACACAGACCAGAGGAGACACATACACACAGACACGCATCATTTAGCCTGAATAACAAACCATCAACTTAATGACTTTGCTCATTTCAATGAGACTTTACTGTCCATGTGGCAGATGTAAAAATAATGAAAGAGCACCCCGGTGAGCAGATTTAACATGCAAACTTCAGAGTGAGACAATCTTTGTGGTGCATTAAGTGTAAAGCCCATTAAAAAAAAACCCTGCGTAACAGTTGTGATGATACAGATGGATCAGACACACATAACACAGCCTGATGCGCTCAAAGGGGAAAAGTAAAGCTACAGACGAGAACAGTTATTGTACAGTAGTCTTTTTTTTTTCTTCTCCAGAGCACCTGTTGTTTACTTGACGGCTTTGTCAGCAGTTAATTTGTTGAAAGAGAGTGTGAAGGATCCATGTCTTTGACAAGGATCAAACATACCCCCCCCCCAAAAAAAAGCAAGAGTGGGTTTCCATTACTGCACTTCTTGTTCTTATTTGTTTAGTCAGATCATTACTTTTTACCTAAATGTGTTTTTTACTTTGAAAGCTAAATTCTTTTTTTTTTTTCCTATCTCTGTTACACCCGAGCTATTAGCATTAATTATCCCAACAGCACTCTGGCCGGCTCACTCCAAGAACGATTAGTGCAGAGGAAGAGGCAATAAAAGGATGGACTTTTGCTTTAATTAAAGGGGAGTAGCCTTTTAACACGGGGCGGACTGTTAAATTAGCAACATTAGAACGCCATGCATCATTGGCAAAGCACAATGGGGCATGAAATAAATGATGCGTCAAGGGGTGACACACCAGCTGTATAGAGATCTGATAGCAGCAAAAGCTATATTGTGACCATGTCCACTGTTATGGGGGGGGGCTTGATCCAGCAGGGGATTGAGAGACAATTTCCTGGCCAGAGACCACTGGCCATTTTCATCACTAATGTCACCCCTGGTGTCATTCCAGGCTGGCAAATTGGAGAATTTGTCTATTACAACTAACAACAAGCAACAAAACAACTTATTTTACCTTAAAGATGAAGGCAAATATCTATACCAGCATTAATGTTTGAAAATACTGCCAATTTAACCTGGCATTGGACGTAAATATGTGAACTATCATTGCAGAGCGAGTCACAATTTCTTTTATCTTATGATCAAAGATAACTTCTTGCTCAGGCTTCATTAAGCTGTAGAAATCTCTGCCCTCAAAATAACCAATTATCTTAGCCTTATAAAAACATGTAAACAATTCATTTGCTGCGATTTCATGTCAGAAATATATTGCAGTAGTCTTTAAATGTAAGGAAATTTATCTGCTTTCCAGATATCTTACAATGCTACCTGATTGCATGGTTGAATGGCAAATTTTGTGTTTCGTCTGAAATATAGCATGACCGATGAGTTAACAAGAAATAGAATTTACAATTGTACTGTTATCAGGTAGTTACAGAGTTATGCTGTTTTTATACAACCACAATTTAGTTTTAAGGTTTGTTACCTCAGTTGTGACTCAAACCTTATCAACCAAAGAAACTGTCTCAGTTGTTGAAAGGCTGATGTTTATCTTAAGTATGGTGATATTTCTGAATTGTTTATGGATAGGAGCACAGTTGGACAGTAATAACAAGAAAAGACAAATAATCAATTTAAAGAAAACTGTTGAACAGCTCTGGATGTATTCTCTAAGACAAACTCATAAACCTGGCTGTGTCACCAAAACTCTGAAGTGGACTGACGCCCACCTGATCTACATATTTCCCTTCACAACATTGACTATAAACCAAATATTGTTATTCCTCTTGTGACATTTTAGCAGGTCCATTTTGAAGTTTTCTTTTGAAACTGTCTGAATAATCATCAGAACATGGACGTCTCCAAATAAAAAAAATAAATAAATACTGGTAAGCTCAACCAGCATTTCACTGCCCTGTTTATTATATATTTCCCTCTCAGCTAACAAATCCAGCAGATTATAGATGCAAGGTGGTCTTTCCTTAGTATATGTTGGCTGAAAAAAAAAGACATTTGAAAAGGTGTAATAACATTTATTTGCAGGTGTTCGGTGAGGCTGCCTTGTATTGAGCTCTGCAGGCCTCCATAGGCAGGTACTTGAAGGTATTTGTACAGTTGGACAGTAATAACAAGAAATGACAAAGAATCAATTTAAAGAAAAGAAAATTGTTGAAGAGCTCTGGAAAGAAATAATGGATCTAATGAATCTAACTCAAATTAAAAAAAAAACAAGAACAACAAAGGAGTTAAGAATAACTTATCTATTTATTGAAACCAAATATTGATAAAAGGGTGAGTTAGACTAGAGAGTGGCAGCTTTTTTCTCTACTGCAGTGAAACTGTCATTACCTGACTTGGATGGCGGTGTGAGGCAGGATTTCACCGTCACAGCTCCAGCTGCTGTGGGCGGGGCTATAGTCACAGGTTGTGGCAGCGGTGCAAATCGGACTGAAGATGGGCTTCTTCTGAGATTCACCCAGGTCTTCTTGTGACAGAAATTCACACCTACGTGGTTGGAAACTGAACTTGCGCACCCGGTGGACCTCCACAAAGGAATGGTCGAACTGGACACAGTGGCGAGGAGATAAATAAAACAAAGCCTGGTTATTCATATTTTATAGATTCCTTCACTGACAAGTAAAAGGGTACTGCGGAAGAAGACTTTAGGTAGTTTAGCTCTTTGAGGCCTGATTTACATGCTCGGTTTTCATGCTCTACAGCGAGAAGCTTGTGTATAAAGAGCAAACAATTAATTTGGATTTGTGTGATTAAAAAAAAAAATCACTTAAAATAATATCTTACAAACCTTGTTGTTTATGATTTAACATTGAAAAATGCCCGAAAGCCTTTGCATTGAAATCGTTTGAACAACACATTTTATGTCTACTTGTGTAACAGCATAATGCCTTATCAAGGATATTTAAACAAACCTTAATGTGGATGTTTAATATTTGTATTATTGTAATTTTTTTAACAACCCCATCTTATTTGAATGCATTTTGATATCTTGCATACATTATATTCTATAAGGAATTACTTTGCCTCAGTGCAATATTTCTTACATAATTTAGGAGTCAGCATTAGTAACATTTATGCACATTGTGTTGTTTAGAGACTTTTCATATATTTAAATTGGTGATGATTGAAAATTAAATTCATTCAAAATGTGTCTTAAATCTGTATGGATATACAGTGCTTATAGATATGTATTTTTCCATTTGTTTTGTGAATGAAGCTGCTATAAACACAAAGAAAACCTAAAACTAGTATGGAAAAAGCAAAATGATTAAACGCCTATATGACATTGATGACTGTTGAATATCAGTTGTTTTTGTTTCTGACCGATCACTATAAAAGTTTGTCTTTCATGAATGAATCCCAAAATGCAAATAACAATACATTTAAATTTATATATTAAAAATGCAGATTATAGACCCGTTCTACAAATACAAGGATCATACTAGCCTGTAAGTAAATTATCCCTGGCATGTGATATTAATTTTGGTTTACAGGCTCCTGCAGGGTGAGGTAAAACGTTAATTTCTTTGCCAATGTCTTCTCTCATACTCCTGCTGATTTTGTAATGAAAAGCAAAGGTGCATGTAGAGTTTTCCCTCTTGGTCCAGGTTTACAGAAAACTGAAAACAGCAGGAGATCAAATGCAAAATGGCGGAAAGGCCAGGCGAGGTCAGATAAAATAGAGGTGCATAAAAAAAACTATGTAAACATTGGATGAGTGAAAGGAAGAAAGCGGGAGATGAAACGAAATTATTGTGTCAGAATCCCCTTTCATCTTAGTCTGTGTCACAGAAAGGTTCAGCTTCTCCCGGCTGACTATTTTCTTCACAGGGAGTCGCTTTCTCTCTATTCTCTTTTTTTTCCTCTCTTTCTTCTGCCACTCTCTCTTTTCTCTCTCCCTTCCCGTTTCTTGGCTCCTCTCATCCCAAAGCAGAGTGACAGCCATTTATTTCACATCACACCCACTTTATGACTCCAGCCGTTTTGCATTCAGGCTGGACGGTCTGCTTAAAAGGCTTTCTGACAAGGCCATGAATACGTTTAGTGGCTCCTCACTCCTTGTTTCTTTCCGCTTGACTGGACACTGTTCCTAATAATAAATGAACTCTGATGCAAAGTGCCACTCATCCAACTCATACAACTACATGTCCACCTTAAAAGTGAGGCAGTGCCGGTCAAGACGCGACATGATAAAGCATGTAACTGTTGCTCCTGTGGTCATGAATCAAGCTTTCATTAGGTTTGTGGCAGAGGCACACAGTGAGTTTAGAAATCAATTTTGAGAGTAAAAAGGAACGGCATAATTTAGCCTTTATTGATGATATTTACAAAAAATTTACTTTTTAAAAGTTTTTAAAGTTTCTATTTAAAAATTTTAAAGGTCTTGCTGAGATTTTGGTACATGTTGAATTTTTATTGCAAATTCCTTTGATTTGTTTTTGAATATGAGCAAAATGCCCAGTGAGCTGAGAGTGACGTGGCAAGAGCCTGTGTTTTTGCAGGAATTGATACACTAGAATTACATAAATTATTGATTAAGTATCCACTCAAATCTTTCAGCATTAAATTTAAACTTGAATCGCAAAGGGATTTCATTGAAAAAACAGTTGCTATGCGAGAATGCTTTTTTTCCTTTCTTGTTAGAGCTGTTTCATGTCAATAATTCCAGGTATTTCAAAGTTTTTATAAGGTCTTAGTTATTTTGAGCGAAAAGGCCTTGTTTCCAGTTATACTTTTTTTAAATTACGTTTTTATCGCTCTTTGTAGTTTCACTCAGCACCGATTTACACTGGGAAAACTTTTATTTGAGTAAAATGCTACTTATCTGTAGTCACCCCTACATTTTTGTACAAAACAAAAAGCTTGATAAATGTAACAAATAATTTTTCACGACAAACATAAAACAGATCCTTGCAATCCAAGCACAGCAAATCCAAAGCCTGAAGACGGATGCTGCAAAGTTAAATCGCGCCAGGATTCCATTGTTACTAACTCAAAACTCTCGAAGTGTACATTTTCGCTGAGGCATCCACCGCAGATGAAATTACTTCCAAGATCAGTTGGGATAAACGTCCCTGCTGAAGTAATAATTACTAATCACCAGACTTCATGGCTAACACTTCAGCAACCCTGAGAGGGCATTAGTTTAGTATCGGCCTCTTCTCCAATGCAACATATCCCTGATACAGCCATTACCGGCGCCTCTCTGGACCTGCTGGAGATTATTTATGATACGTAGGAAGGCACAAGGGCTAAGGCATTTGAACTGAACTGAAGTGAACCATAGCTGGGAAAATGTGCACAGTCAGCAAACAGAGGTGCTAGCACAGCAAGTGGGCTGCCTTCTGCCCGGCCGTTCACACATTTACACACTCCATTGATCTGTGCGGAGGTTGAGCAGCTCCTGCTGTTGGATTCTGCAGCAAAGTGATGGATGGGAGTTTTTTTTTTTTTTTTTAAAGGTTTTACTGTTTATCTCTTCACATAAGTTTGAAGAGGGAAGGTTTCATTTAACTGTGTTGGAGCTAATTCACATTAGTTATCCGACTCATTTTCCCATTCACATTATTTAATTGGACTCTTCCTCAGGTGCTGGCTTAGAATTTTAACCTAAACAGATCAATAGAAGCTCCTTCTCTCTCACCTGATCATCTGTGTTGGTGTGTCGAAACAGGTGTCTGAGAAAATCCAGACGGGAACACTCCCGGACCAAGATAAGGTCTGTGGTGCCGTCTGCGAGGTGGGCTGAAGGGGACAGGCCTTTTGGGCTGCGTGGACACGCACAGCTCATACTGGCCGCGTTGATGGCAATGAACTTTCCCTCCATCTCAGTCCAGCCACTGCAGCCTGCGAGCAGAAACGGGTAACAATTAGAGTGTGTGTGTGTGTGTGTGTGTGTGTGTGTGTGTGTGTGTGTGTGTGTGTGTGTGTGTGTGGGGGTGGGGGGGGGTGTGTGGGGGGGCTGTCAGTCGGTGGGGTGCGAGATGGGGGCCGCTGTGTTGCTGTGTTGACGCGGGGG
>CAAKHD010005702.1:42821-69555 GCA_901007705.1 Fistularia tabacaria
AAGAAAAGAGAGAGAGAGAGAGAGAGAGAGAGAGAGAGAGAGAGAGAGAGAGTCGTGCCTCATTGATTTCGCAGTTGTCTGAGATTTTTCTCCTTAGAACAAGAGAAAAAAAAAAAATCACAAAACAAGCAGTAGCAGTGGTGTGAGGCAAACCCCCTGTCAAAACTGGCAGAGCTAAACTTTTCCCTGATTAGTGGGAGCCTGTCACACATCTTACACACACAAACAGGTTACGCTCACTTTCATATTCACACACACACATTAAAAGTAGATGTATGCACACTCCAGAGGATCCTGCATTCCCTGATAGCCAGGCCAGGAAAGGAAATCATAAATGTGGCATCACAACACTAATTAGAGAGGAAAAATAAAATGTTCGGCTCATCCACTGCTAAAAATGCACACACTAATCACTATTTCATTTCCCCCCAGAATTGTGGGCTGCCATGCCGGTGGTCTAAAATCATTACATAATTAAGTGTGAGTGTGTTTGCACCAAGGCAGTGGTCAGACAGGGGGGACTGGGCGGTGTTGGTGCCAGAGCCTGAGCTGACGAAATATCCCGGACCGGTTCGGGCAACATCTCTAATTTCATCAGACAGACACGGCGTTGGATTCTGGAGATTTCGAAATTGATCATCAAAAGAAGGCTCCAGAAGGGCGAGCGAGGGAGTTGCAGCATCACTAAAAATAGGTTTATATTTTGTCATCAATAACTCATCAAGAATCTCATCAAAAACGTCGCTGTGCAGCAGGAGGAGCAGAGACTCCACTGAGAACTGGAACGAGGCACATTTGAGAAGGACGATCATTATATTTGAACTTTCTCTTGTAACTCGTCCTTAATACACCATCATCATCGCAGAAGAACATGAATCTATCTGATTAATAACTGTGTGACTAGTTCGAGTGCGTGTATGACAATAAACAATATGCATCCTTCCCTCCAACAGTTCCTTTTATATGAAGAGTCCATAGAGTCAAAATTCTAAATTACACTAATGACTTATAGGGGAATTCAAAAGAAGGAACTGCTATGAATATTAACAAATAAATTACTTTGAGACATCACACTTCCTGTCTGTATCAGAAAAGCTGTGAATAACAATAAAAGTAGTGGTGGCGGTAATAATAGAGAATAAAACCGAGGGGGAAAATAAAATGCGGATGCGATAATGAGGATGGTGTATAGATAAAAAAAAAATACACCAAAAACTTATTGAATAAATAAGAGTATATCATTAAAAAGAGAATGCAATTTATTTCCTTCCAGTTTGTGCCTCATAAATGCATCTCCCACAACTGGCAAACAAGCAGGTAACGAGATTTTGAAATGAGAAATTTCGTGTTGTTTTTACTAAGATGGCACATTTCAAGTGACAACCCCCAAATCTTTACCTTTGTCAAACATTTCCTGCGTCACCTTACAGAACACGTCCTTTGAAGGCTTGTGCTGACAGACCTGGCACCTGAAAAGACACAGGGCGTTGTGTTGTTTAACAGCGAAACTGCCGCGTTGCTGTGACATTCATGCTTCGAACAAGCTTAACAAATTCATTACTTGAGGATGGAATCAGTCCATGTGAAATGAATTACACCCAAGGCTCAGCTACATAAATATTACAGGCATTTGTTAGAAACGCTTAAAGAAGACTACAGCTAGGAGAGGCCTTTTGTGGAGTGGTGATATCATTTTTTTACGGTAAAATAAGTTGTCAGCAAACATGGCATTTTCACAGATTAACGGTTCCCAACCTCTTTCAGCGCTCTAACAAATGCAGACAAAGTACTGTATGTGCTAGGCATCTCAAAACCAAAGCACTTAGTCAAGAGCTTTTTGGAGAAGACTGAATGGGCTCTCAGTCCATAATATATCAGATGGGCTTCCTGACAGCATAAACTATCCCACTTATACTCTGGCATGTGCACCGCTACCGTTGAACTCTATCAGATAAGTTAGTGCATTGTAAAACACTGCAGGAAGCTCCAGGAATGGATATCTGTAATCTCTTCTTAGCCTTGCTCCTCTTTATTTACCCGGATCGACACTGCAACTTGTCCCTGGGGTTCCCCATGTTGTCCTCAGCAGGAAGAAAGGAGATGGTGCCTTCATAATAGTTGTGACTCAGAAAGGTTTTTACTCCTGAAAGAAAAGCACAGTTCGGATCTGATAATGTGCTCCGTTTCCAATATACTGTATATTTGTAGCTATTTTGCCTCTGATTATACAATTTAGAGTAAAAAAATTACAAAAGCACACATCCACGTAACTAATTGCAGCACCAAGCTTTGCCTCTGGAGGTTTGCTACAAACAAATCATTTCAGTAAAGTTTGAGGAAAACACTCCTGAAATGGGGAACACGTTCCTGTTTAAGCAACTGTTGACTTGGACCCTGATTTATTCCTGGGAATTCCATTTACCATCTGTGTGTTTAATTGGATACAGAATCAAAGTGATCGGTTTCTTCTTCTTTCTAGGTAGTGTGTTTGCATTCTCATAATAAATAACAGCTCCAATACTGCAGACAGCAAATCCCAATCCTACTGCCATCAACTAATTAACTATTCTTTTTGCATATTTGCTTGCGAGAGGTAATCATTGCTGATATATTCCCTTATTGCCACTGCATTGTCTTGATGGCAACTCAAGCTACATGGGGCTCGTGTTTATTTTGTGCTTATTTAGTTGACCGTCAAACCAGTTATAGATAGAAGTTCAGCAATTTAATTTTGTACAAGCTAATTCAAGAAGTATCAAATAAAACTGTTTTGATTTGGATGAACTTATCACATAATGAGTTACATTCTAAGTTGTGAAAACAATCACATTTTACACTATACTGAATAATTATAGATACCAGTCACACAGAAAGTGCTTTGAACATGCATTATTTTAACAGATATGCAGGGGGCTAAATTGGAGTTTGGCGGGTGGATTGGATAAAGTCTATGGAAATCCAAAAAGGTTAAACTTTAAGATGATCTACTACTACGTTTTCTAATACTACATACTTTTATTGTTAATTTTAATCGGTCATGAAGTATTTTTTGGGGTAAAATTACTTTTTTCAGTTGATTCTTTATTTCTAATCCTACTGCATTTGTTTTCTCTTCATAATACAGTAATTGGGATAAACTATATTCTGCTATATAATATCATTGCAGGAAAATTATTCATTCATTCATTCAATCACCACTAACCAGTTCTATCAGTTCTTGAAAGGAGGAAATAGTTTAATGCCTTGCTCTTCGGTGACTTGACACGAGCATGTACGTTACATGACGGCATATCATTGCAGATGAGGGTATTATCGTACTATATTAGGTGTATCTGTCCACATTAGACCTAGGTTTCAAATTTCACCTAATTTTTTAAATCTATTATCACATAGTCATAGGTTATGGAAAAGTCATTTCTGGTTTAATGAAAAATGAAACCATGACAGCTAAAATAGGCTGTAATCATTTCAGTCATTGCCTGACTTGAATGAATGAATGAATGATGAAGTCCAGATTGCCTTGCATACAGCATCAGGGGCAAGACATGGATTTTTTAATGCATTATGCAAATCACATTTAGCGTTCTATGTTGTGGTGCCCATTGAGCAGGCACACTACAGGCAGCAGCTAACATATGGTTTTGTACTTTAAAGGTTTTAAAAAAACAGCAACAACATTGTCAAACAAGGCATTTCACAAAGTTTTGTGTCTCAGAAAATGTATCCTCTTGCATACATAGGTTTGTGGATACGTTGTTTTTAGGAATATTTCCATCTGTCTTCCTGTATTCTGCTCTTTTAATGCATCCGTGCATGGGACTCCTCACCCCACTTTGAGATACCCTCAGGTTGATTATCAGTCAAGTCATTTCGTAATTAGATTGTGGGAGAATTACAACTAATTTTCACTTTCCATGGTTTGCTTAAAAGTAATTTAAATAAACATGGCAGGATGTTCGAGTGTGTTCATCACAAGTGGAATACAGTTCGTGTTATTGGTGCAGGCACCAACCCTAGCTATATATTGAAAAAGGTGATTCATATTTGCAGCTTGAAGGTTTTGAAATGTGCATGTTTGCTAAACATAGGTCTTGTTCATGAGGCCTGCTCTCCCACACACAGTTGGAATGTGTTCTAAATTGGCTATTATAAATGAAGGCTATAAATGAAGCCTCCGGTTCAGAAATAGTCTCGTCTCTGCTGCTTGACTAAAGTTTAATTTAGTCAAGTTTTGTCACTTGGGTAGTTTGTTTCACTACTGAGCTGTACAAGACCGCAGTGAATCCGCAGGCCTTGTGGATTCAATGTGTGGGAGATTTTTATCTTGTACACACTAAGTCCAGACTCCGGGCAAACCCAGCAAGCTCAGGGAGAAACTCTTGGTGAGAATGGGCAAAAGCAAAGTCAGGCCACTTAGCCCACAGATCCAAGAGATGGAATAAAACCAGTTAAAGCGTAAAGGCAGGCTTGGAATGAAAGCTCCCCCATGTTAAGGAAAGCATTCCCATCATACCTGACAAGTCGTATCTCGCGGGACCAAGCCACCGTTTCCTCTCGCTGTCTGTCAGAACATCTCCATAGAAACCGTAGCCGAGCAACGAGACTGAATATCTGAGGAAGGTGTTGTCGTGGTGCACTGAACACACATCTATTGGCTGGGAATCACCTGTTATGACACACCCAACAATGACATGAGAGACCACTTCCTCCAAGAAGCCATTTTGAGTACAGAGATAAAAGTCAATGAAAGGACTTCTACTCACCGACAATGATGTGTAAGGCAGATGTAACTGGATCATTGGTTCCCACCGTGGCAAAGCAGATACAGTCGGTGGACCCTGTTGGAGACACAGAGGTCATTTGCCAGATGTTTTATCATCTCGTATAATACATTTTAAAGACAAACTGTAAAGATTGCAAGTGTGTGGAAAACTTCAAGTATTCCTCAAGAATAATTAGGAATAAAAAGCTGTCAACATCTGAACCAGGGAACACTGACATTTTTTTGCATATTAATAGACCTTTTCATTCTAGTTTCTGTCAGATGTTTTTGAATCAATTTATTTACACTAGAAAAACCTTTTGATTCGCAATGATTGAAGCTTCACAATTACACTACTCTGGCCCTTCTTGAAATGTACTTTATAATATAACTTTATAATTTTTTTTCCCAACAAATAGCAATGCAGTATCAACCACTCAGCTATATGACAGGATTTGCTACTTGGAAAGATTTACAAACCCATTTACTTTATTTTACTTGAGAGCCTCAAAATGTCAAAATTCAATACTTCTAAATTTCAATACTCAAGTTTACTTGAGAGGGGCTAAGAACTCTGCATGGTTCCATATCTCTAATAATTTCAGCTTGAGTCCCCAAAAGGAACACAACTGCTGTGTCTGAAAGAACATCACACAAAGGTGCATCTTTTTCTCATGAGAGAGGTGACCCTGAAATATTCAGTGATGATTATTTTGCTTTGTTTACCTTAACAAAGAAGTGCTTGTTATGCCAATTAAACTACATTGATGGCCGAGAAGCCTCAATGGCCAGGCGCTGAATGATTTCACCTTATATAATGATATTAAATGGATCAGTTAGATATTCATGTTTTTGTCTGATCTCTAGTTATTCTTGAAGGACTGGTGTTGATGAGAATGCTGCACATTGAGTCGTATCATTTGAGTATTGCACACAGGGATGTTGACAGATGCTGTTTAAAGCTAGGCATTGGTTTTGCTGTTATTTCATCTTACCAGCCACATCAGGTTTTGTACACGCTAGATTTACATGTTTGCGGTGCGGCCAAGTAAGGAGATTTCAAGTGGATTGATTTTGTTAGGTGCGAGTAAGGAAATGTTTGAGTCATAAAGTTAACGAATGGGCAAGCTCTGGGCTCTCATTAGCCCTCTTCACCCAACAAAGGAAGGATAAGAGGCATTTCCTGCCTTGACCGAAATGTTAAATTTGACATTAAATCTTTCAACTTGAAAGGTAATAAGGCTCTATCTCTCTTTCTTCACCACACGATGTAATTTCAGCCCTATCTTCCTCACTTTGATCATCTTCAAGTGGTGAAATGGACCTACTGCCAGTGATAAAAGGCAGTGTGAGGGGGAGAGCAGGGGAAGAGAGGGGCAAATCTAACAACCGATGTTTTGAGCAGACTCACAGAAGTGTGACAGAGAAGATCAGGCGAGTCATTCTTCGATGGATACATAGATGAGTATGACGATGAACTCCGTCTCTCTCTCTTTTTCTGACTTGCACTTGCACTTTCTATGAATATCACTTATCTGGCCTTTGCTTCTTATTCTCAGAGCTTCATTACCGCATCCAAACACTTTCCAATTGCTCTTGACAGCCGTGCACTGCCTGCTATTTTGCTGGGCATAAAAACATTGCGTATGCCATTTGACTCTTTTAAAGCTAAACAGTAAAAGCTAACTGACTTTGAATGGATTTAAGTGGCGCACACAGATGTTCAACAGTCTTCAGTCGTCAGATGTTCAGTGTTTTATTCCCCCTTAAAGTCGCAGTATGTAAGTCAACTTGACGATATATGTAAAGCAACAAATGGTTCAAAAGTGTGCCCACCAGTTGAGAGCTATCTTTGGGCAGGCTAAGCAGCAATTCAGAACTTTTCAGATTACTAAGGGCATTGTGTCACAGTGGAGTACCCAAAAGCCTGAATAAAGATGGTAACATTTTGGCGTAATTCTGAAAGTATTTCAAGAGGATGGCCAAACACAAAAACTCACATATGGATCATTAAACATATGTAAATAGATGTGATTATAATCCTATTGTTAGATTGATTATGGTTCTGTGCAGGTACTTCTCATATCTGCTCTGATCTAAAATTAGAGGGACAGCTGGGAAAAGAGAACTATGAACTATTTTAGATAAAAAATGCACTGATATACTTATATACAATACTTGTACCTTTTTTAAGCATTTTGGCGTTTAGTCAATAGACAATTTACATTTTTTGAAAGGCCATACCAATGTTTTTCCATTTTGTTGCTGTTGGATTTTTGTTCTTCGTGCTCGGACACCGCTGCATTTCAAAATCATGATTCCGAAATCTTGCATAGCAAAGAATAGCCTTTTTTTTAATACTCCTCAAAAAAAGGCAAGCCAACAACAGCACTAATGACAGCTCTCATTTTCTCATTTGTCTTCCAGTTACACATTTGCATTGCTAAATTCAAGCTGCATCTTTTGCAAAAAAGAAAAATACCGTGATGGAATATGAGAGTTTGGTTTCTCTGTTGTGAGCTAAAGAAGAAAAGTGGTGCTTCTATCTATGCCAAAGGATCCCTCTAAACTGAACACATAGGACCTCTATATTGCTCACATTGCTTGTGCCTGGCGACACAGTCAGAGAAGAAAGCGGAAAAGTGTTAAAAAGAACATCCTCAGAAGCTAAGTTCCGGTTCATATCTGCATCTTCCTGAAGTAAGATCACCTTGGTAGTGAGATCAGACACAATGGTGTCTAGATGTTAAATCCTCTCCACATATATATATTTATAGATGCCGTAGCTGACAGCTTCTAAAGCTGACAAGTTGAACTATTTGCTTTATACCTCGAGCTTAGTATTTTTGTTAGTGGAAGTATTATTAGCTGAAGGTCATAAAAAAGCTGAATCATGACGAACCAACAACAGCTGAGAGAAGCGTAACAAACATTTTTCCTTTTTACATATCCTATACCCCAGCGGTGAGGGATGCTGTCAAACTGAAAGAGTCCTATCGAGCCTTTCTGGCCTGCGGGGCTCCGGAGGCATCTGACAGGTACCGGCAGGCCATGCGGCTTCGGTGGCCACAGAGGCAAAAACTTGGCCGTGGGAGGAGTTTAGGGAGACCACTGAGAACGAATTCCGTTGGCTTGGGAGGGGGGAAGCAGTGCTCCGTCAAAGCCATGTACAGTGGGAGTGGGGCGCTGCTGACCTCAACTCGAGATGTTGTAGAATACTGAATAGAATACTAGAATACCTGGCAGGAATACTTCCAAGACCTCCTCAATGCCTTCCGGGGGACTCTGGAGAGGACCCGCCTATTTCTGAGGCTGAAGTTGCTAAAGTTGTCAAAAAGCTCTTCAGTAGCAGGGCTCCCGGAGTGGATGAGGTCCACCCTGCGTTCCTCAAGGCTCTGGATGCTGTAGGGCTGTCCTGGCTGACACGCCTCTGCAGGATTGTGTGGATGTTGGGGACATGGACTGGCAGACCGGGGTGGTGATCGCCCATTTTAAAAAAGGGGGTCGGAGGGTGTGCTCCAACTACAGGGGGATCACACTCCTCATGGGAGTTTGCGCAACCAGTCTACATTTGTTTTGTGAATCTGGAGAAGGCATTTGACCGTATCCCCCGGGCAATCCCGAGGGGGAGGTGACAAGCTCCAGGAATATGTGGTACCGAACACCGCTATACGGGCTGTTCGGTCCGTGAGTGACCGGTGTCGGAGCTCGGTCTGCATTTACAGTTGTAAGTCTGACCCATCTCCAGTGAGACTTGGACTCTGCCAGGGCTGCTCTTTTAACGACAGAATTTCTAGGCGCAGCCAGGGCGTTGGGGGGATCTGGCCCGGCCACCCTTCGAGTTAAAGTGAGAAATTCAGCCATTCGACTCAGAGTAGAGTCATTGCCCGTCTGCACAGAGAGGAGTCAGATGAGGTGGCTCGGCCATCTGGTCAGGAGGCCTCCTGGATGCCTCCCGTGGGAGGTATTTTGGGGGATGTCCATCTGGGAAGACCCAGGACACGCCGGAGAGACGATGTCTCAAGGCTGGCCTGGGAGCGCCTTGGTGTGCCCCCAGAGGAGCTGGACCATGTGGCTGGGGAGAGGGAAGTCTGGGCCTCTCTACTCCTGCCGCCGCGAACCAACTTCAGATTAGTGGTGGAAGATGGATGTATGGAATTATCCTAGAAATCTATTTTCAATGTGTCAAAACCCCTCTGTCTACCAAAATGAGAGTGATCTGTAAAGAGGAAATGCCCAACAGAAAGGACTTTATTGTGTTTCAGACATTACTGACAATGTTTAAAGAACATTAATCTCAAACCAAAACTTTTCCTTCACAGTTTGAGTATAATCATTGACTTAACTAATGCTTCTCAAAATGTCTCAAAAGATGCTGTCCTTCATGACCATATGAGTACCAGTCACAATATTTAAGCTGATGAAGACCGAGCAGACTCGATCAGTGCCTTCAGTGTGTGCTTGCCAAGATGCCAAGAACACACCACATTATCAACATTATTTGAGATATAAAATGGCAGTTTTAAAGGTTGTGTAACATTGAAGGTTGATTAATGAATGAAATGTGTAGAGGAATCCAAAATAATTTTTAATTTGGTTGTTATAATGATCATTATAGGTCATTTGATGAGAGCAGAGGGATGAATTTATTTCTTGCAGTTGAATCTGCTATACATTTAAAAGATTCCTGCACCACATGTTTTAAGGGCCCAAGAAACGCCTTAATAAATAAGTAATATGGGTTTTGGTGAAGACAAGTGTAATTATCGCATATGAATACCTTTGTTCTCATTAAATTGCATGAATCTACAATTCTTTTTCATTTCACTTGTTAAACTGCTGGTTATTCCTTGTGTGTGTGCTTTTAGCTGTAATATGGATTTGAGAACAGTTTCATCCCTAGAAGAACAGAGTGCTGATGTAGCGTACATTCTGTCTGTGGAGATTCTCAGTCTTCCAGGTCATTGTCAATTCTTGTCAGAATCTTCTTCTGGTAAAACTGAACTTGATTTTCTTCTCTTGAAGACGTTTTACTTCTCATCTGAGAGGCTTCGTCGGAGTTTTCGAATATAACTGAGGGCTCCCCACAGTCCATTCAAACTGAAGAAGTCTCTTGGATGAAAGGTGAAGCATCAGCAATGGAAGAAAATCAAGCTCAATTGTTACAAGACTAAGATTTTGACAAGGATTAGTGTAAATTCTGTTCTTGCATCGACATTGTGTTCAATGTATGACCATTCTGCTGCTGTAAAAAAAAAAATCCTGCGAAGGAATAATGACGTATCTTTTTATGTATATATCTAATACTAATACTATATAAAATACTATACTATCTAATTCTAATACTCAACAATGAAGTTCCAAATTCAACTAATTCTACCAGTCAGTGAATTACCCTACATTTGGTATAGTGTAGACAGATACACTTCATAATAAGTAAGAAATTAGGGTCAGCGTTAGAATATTGGTACTTCTGCCAGCAAAATTGATTGGCTTCTTATCGCATTAAAAAAAATAAACTTTAAGTTGAAAAATTAATACTTGAAGATTTGCATTACCTGTAAAAAAGGATTTTCTGATGTTAACAATTCAAGAAAGCAGTGATATTCAGACAGGGGTGGTTCACATTTTGATGAAACATTCATTTCAATAAATTCTTCACTGTCTTACATTGCAATGCATGTTCAGTGGTTCATTAGCAGCTTGAGGTGCTGTTCATCAGTACAGACTCAAAGAAATCCTGTAACGAGTGAAGACGTTTTGTCTGAGTTTTTATTTCAGCAAGCTACCGTAAAACAAAATTCTTCAAGGTATACGGGGGAAAAAAAGAAAAAAAACTTCAGTAAGACTGAAAGTAATGTTGGGGGCATTGGCCTTTGCCATTTAATGGACTGTTTAACTCAATATCATGATTGAAGTACAACAAAGCACGAGCAATTCAACATTTAACTATTAAAGTCCTTGAATTGAAATGGCTGACCAGTTTAAGAGACTATTTGATATACCTGCTATAAATCAGCTTAAGGACTTACATCCCTGTGTCCTCGAGCATTTTACTGACAGTTTGATACATCTGAGCTAAAGTGCGGTAGACCTCAGGCACAGAGGCAAATGACTTATTTCATTTTTAACATGGCAAAAAAGTGGTTGAAACATCCGTACGATGACCCAAATTGGATTTCCCAAAACAATGAGGCTGCTTAGCTCCAAGTCTCAGTGCACTGTCTCATTAACCTCAAAACAATAATGTTGACACCAAAATATCAACTGGAACATACCCATTTTCACCCATAGTTGGACAGTTGAGTTGCTGCCTTAGATATACAAGATATTATATAATCCAGCAACCCCTGCTCAACAGGGCTAAAGTCAATTGAAAATGGCAGATGGTAATTATATGTTTAGGGTATGCCTTATGCCTTTTCTTTGTAATTTTTGATCTGGTTTCTTCCATACATTTTTGCACACCTTGACATAATAAAAAATGATGGTACTCTATAATGGCGTCATCACTTTGAGTTGCTTAGGTCTGGCATGAATTTTTTTAGATTTATGCTGAGAATATAATCATGAGAGATCTAAACCTCAATGTTTTTCATCCACTTGATGCTGAGATGAGGAGAGAAACCTTAAAATTGAAAGCCTGAAGAATTTTTACTCAGAAAACTCTGAGTCCTTGAGTTTGCACTGAATTATGCTATACAAAGATGGAGAGAAGTGGTGTCTAAATGGAAAGGTTGTAATGCAATATAAATACTGGTTCTGGGATACTCAGCTGTGAAGGACTTTCTATAGTTTAATTCAGTAAGTCGTTTAAGAAGATAAGAAATGTAAACACAAACAACAAGAAATACCTTTGAGATTATGTTTAAACTTTGTTCCTTTTTCGAAGCCACGTGAATTCCCCACAGGTACAAAAGACAACTAGTACTACTACAACACTGCATTTTATATCCCACTACTTTCTGGTGCTCTTGTGGTATTTAAGCTCACCTGCAGGGATAATTCCAATGCGGAGAGAACATTGTACCAACTCAGCATCTGACTGATTTGGATCTACACCATGGTCAGTTTGGGTCTTGGTGACCAAACCATGTAGGATCTCACTGAACATCCCATCTCCACCGACACACAGCACCCTGGAAGCAGACATAAGATAGCAACATCTTACACACATTAGATTGCAGTCAAGCCACCGAACCAGGGACAGTATATATATCCCATGACTAAATGTTTTAGCATTGAGACAGAGTCCAGCTGCAAAATTATTTTATAAAATGCAACCAAAGTCTTTAGAAAGTTGTTTAAATAGGGTTAGGAGGAGAGAGATCAATGATAGGATCCTCACTTATTATGTGCATTTATTATAGTTAGTCTTTTAACTTCACTTGTCTAACGGCTTTTCATGCTAATTGCTATTTTATACGGCGCTCTTTGTAATTGATGATTGAAATCAATCCTTGTTACCGTTGGTCCTTATGGAGATCTTGATTGAATTGTTGTTTTTTGATTGCCAATTCCTCTATCAATAGCAGTTTAACAAAACCTTGTTCAAGGGTGTAATATTGGTAAAATGAGTGGATTTTGGGGCAAATCAGAACAGTATGACAGCAGCATGTGCTTTAGCACCAGCTGTTTTAAAAGTAACTTTATTGGAGTATTGTTTTTAGAAATCACTCTCTTAGTTATAACATTTTCAACGAAGTGCATGCTTCTCAGATCTAAGCTGGTCTGAATGATTTAAATTAGCAAGGCTTTGCCGAGTGATTCTGACACGAGCAAAACACTTAATGTGTAATATATCGTATTATATGGGGCTCGTGTTGAACAGTAGAAAAGGGAAAGAATCAACTCTTAATTGCAGCATCAACCAAGAGTACTTACCCATCATATTTATCTAAATTTGCCTCCATCTTCAAGTGGTCTCTGGCATGATTGGCTCGTTCTGTAACTAGAAACAAATGTGTTGATTCAAGGGAGTGTACAACTATACAATATATATTCCCTGACTTATATCGCAAGAACACTTTTAATGGCATTCCAAATACAGTTTATGTAAAACACTTTTGCAGCAATCGCTGGAACCTGTCATACGGATTGATTTGCAGAGAAAACACAAGCACAGGGGCAAAAACCAAAGTAATTTTAATATTGTAGACCATGCCCACAAAATGAGCCCTGGGCCTACTAAAGAAAAGAAAATAGTATATAGTATTTCAAGAGTGTATCTGTTTACCAGACAAATAATATCAACACAAATACAATCCTGCAATTTTACAACATGTCTAGGAACTCGAGAGTGAATAGTATTCTCTCTGATGGAGCATCAATACCTCCAAACTATATGTAGCTGTTGCAAATACTTATTGAATAATAGATGTGTTTGGATACCCGAGCTTATCAACTATCACAGCTTCCATTAAGGTAGTGGCATGATTAATGGTGCTATAAGTCAAATCATATCCTTGCAAGCCTCTTCCGTGCCTGCTAGAGACCACATGGCAGTGGAAATCTATATGGCAGCCATCAAGACTCATTTTTTATTTAAATGTTGAGGTACACCTCTGATAGAAACCCACCAATCACATTAGTCAGGATGCCGGCACGGTCTAGGAGTGGGGCCACCTTCTCTTCATATATGCACTTTCCACGGCGTTTCCCCCCGTAGGGATTTATGTACACCAGGAGGCTCTTCGGTCGGTTGGCTGCAAAGTGAAAGAGGGGTTTTAAGCAGCCATTAAAACATCTGTATTTACCTTTATTTTCGACAAATGCCTAAGTGACAGCAGCTTGATGAAGTTTTCATTAACCAGAAGCCTTTCACAGAATGCTCAGTCATACCGGCTGCTCCCCAAAACGTATTGCTCAAGAAACAAATGGAGTGTCTACCGACCATGGGGGGGAGTGTTAAGCAATGCAGGGGCACTGCATCATTCGGTGATAAACCAACAAAGTGCAGTGACGGGGAATGTTAAATGACTTGTTTATGGCTGTTGGGAAAGAGTGTGTTGAGGACAACACAACCAACCACCTCAATTTAAAATGAAGGGATGGAATCAAGTGTTAAATGAGCAGCAGAAAGTGATTGAGACGGTGATATATGGAACAGGACCTTTAGTTGCATCTTCACCATAAACACAATTCAGTTTCTTAAATTAATTGAAGCTGCAGTTTCAGATTATTTGATCATATCCATGAAGGAAAGTGGCATCATTTTGGTTCTCCATTTGGAGGTGAAGGGGGGGGGGGTCCAACATGACATAACTCAAAAATAAAATACAATTTTGAGTCATTACTTGCTATTATGACTTACTTTTCTTGGTAATTTTTAGGCCATTTCAAACCTTGTTTGCTTTTGCCTTTAGCGCTGAATTTGCTGGGATTCAGGACAAAGCAAATACAATAAATAAATAAAGGACCTGCCAAAAATGTACATTATAAGAAGATTTGTAGGTACAAAATCTTTCATTTAGTCTTATTTCTGTGATCTATTTCATTTTGAGACACTGCTGTTCTTACCAAAAAGTGATTCCTTTGAGAAACAATGCTTTACAAGTCTGAGCTAGCTGGAGATATTTTTCTGGTACACTGTTGTCTTTTAATGTTTGTGATACCACCATTTATTAGTCTGTGCCTGAGAGGGACTGTCCAGAAGAGAAATGCAGGATAGCCACCTATATTTTAGTTTTGCCTCTTGACTTCCCCGAAGGAAGAAACAGAAGATACTGCAAAGAAAAGAAAAAATCCACGTTTCCTAGAGATAAGCACAGCCTTTTTCCTTTTCGATTTTTTTGGGAGGGGGGCCAGATTCAAACCTATGAATTAGAGCACCACAATTTCACCTGTCATTGCTGTCTTGAAATTGTTGTTTGTGATAATAAATGCTGAGATTAAAAGACAAATTAAAATTGTAACAACTGGTTAGTTCCTGTATTTTCTGAATTGTTAATAAGTTATTTGCACTTTTAGTCAATATAAAAGTCTAATTATCATACTCAGAAATTCATTGTCCTTTAATTAAGTTTGCCTTCAATAACACCTTTGATTGATAATCAGGAGGGAAGTCATTGAACTTGATTCATGATGAATACTTTCCCCTGTGGGTTTGCGGAGAGCTGGAAATATCAAGAAATGTTACACTTCATGAAAGGATGTACAGCTGCTGACATTTCCAATATGTAACCTGTGCAAATTGAGTGCAAACCGCCATCTAATAAGTTATTTAGGCCTCACTTTAATGCTGGCAATGTAATCTTGTTTATTTAAGTCTTTATATCATAACCCATTACTGTTTTGTACTTGATACAACAGTCAACATGATAGTAATCTAGTGAACAGTATGTGGACTAGAAACTTTTTAAGTCATACTGAGCAAAGGGTATTCAGAGCTCTTTCTTAACTATTATTAATAAAATGTTTTAAGGAGGCTATTGGGTCTAAGACCCCAAATACAACTGACATTACAGTGTGGAGACATTTAATTTACATGAGATTTCAACCTATTTAAATCAACACCTGGTGCAAACACTCATCAGTGTGGGTTTAAACAACTATGAGAATAAAAGAAGATGGTAGTCATCCGTCAAGTGAGGTCAAGGATGCATTTGTGACTGAATACTGAATAGAATGGAGACAGTATGGCAATGGCTGTGTGAAGATGTTCTTGAAATTCATGGATTTAAGCCCAGCGCTGCAACCCTCAATAAATGTTGTAAACATCAAGGCTAGATAGAGCCTGCTTTGTAGTATACATTCATGAAGAAAGACAGAATAGAATATGCCGTTCATCGTCAAACAAATTGCATGAAGGGTCCACTTCAATTCCCACAGCAGACAATGGACAGTGCAGTAGAGGCAGTTAAGTTATAATTATTATAAGATAGATTATAATATTAACAAACTACAAGAGCATGTAGTAATTAACCAATATCTTTGATTAAGTGAGATTATTTTTTAATTTAGACCAAGTATTCCTCTAATTTTTACTAAGTAAAGCAATTTATTATGTCGTCTATCCCAAGACTAGCTAAACATTAGTTCAAGATTTGCTTGGAATGGCAAAGGTGATATCACCCTCTAAACAGTAGATAGAAACTCATAACTTCATCAAGGACACTTGATCAAAACAGCCGCCAGCACTGTGTTCACTGTCTCCTTTTACAGTGTTGATTAAATGTAGGCTGTCCTGTATATTTCACAAATACTGCTTTATAACCGCGATCAATACACATGAAGTGGATATTAAAACAGTTTGACACTTTTATATCACCGAGTCAGTGGGCTTCGTGTGACGTACTGAGTAATGACAGGTGTTCGTTGATAACCTGGATCCATTGCTCACAGAGTCTGTGACTGGCAGTGTGGAAGGTGACGTCACTACAGCCCCACTGGTTTTGCCTCATCCTTCTCACGTAGTAAACTGTAAACGTGGAAGACAGAAAAGAGAACAGGAGGAAATGGGAAACAATTCATCAGATATATTGAAGATGCAGGACATTTTAAACCCAAGTGCCCTTCTCTATTATTATCCAGGCAGGAATTAAGTATTAAATTAATTATCTGTGAATGAGAGAGTGACAATCAAAACACATAGTTGCCTGGTTTTTGCCAGTACTAATTCTCCAGTAATGTTAAAAAGAATTTCCAGAAATAATGTCACTGTAATGTTGGATGTTAAATTTTCTTTTCAGAACCTGCCATTGTATTGGTGGTTTGGATTACTATGAAAGGACTTGCATTTTGCAAAAGTTGGATCCTGGAAATGTGGTAGGAACAAAGCTCTCTGAATCTGCAAAAGAGACTCTTTTCCCTCGGGATTTTTCTTTAATGTGCAAAGTCACTATTTTTTCAATTGAAACTTAAAGTCTTTACATCAATGGAGCAACAGAAACTCCAACTGTCAGAAACCAAATTTACTGAAACTCAGAAGTTAGGCTCACATTCACAGAATGTCATTCCTTGTCTCTCTGCACATTCCATCTCCCGTCCGTTTTCTCTTTCACCAGTCCATTGTCTCTTCAATCCTTTATTCTATCACTGATTCTATTCATTGCCCAAGTTCCTACTTGAATACATGCTTCTACTTCTGTCATCATTATAATTCTCCACTCCTCTCCTCCACAGAGTCCTCATCAGGCATTTTACTTCTCCCTCCACTTAACTTTTTACACTCCCTTCTCTCTCATCATCTCTCCTCATCATGTGCTCCTTCCCCCTTGTCACGTTGTCTTTCCATCCTCATGTATCCACTTAGTACTGTGGAAAGAGTTGGAGGACTGAGACTAGTACTCACTCATCGGTTCTGTGCACTGTGATTGGCTGGATGCTTCGAAACCCCACATTCAAGATGAGGACGAAACAACTTGTTACTTGGTGCTCAAATATCGACAAGAACCAGCAACTTTCACCGCAATTAGTGACTGATGAGGTACAACAAGCCTCATCTGCGGTACGCAAATGCTATGGAAAGGGGAAGCCAGGATGCGTCATTAAAGGGATGCCATCTTCCTCCCTGAACAACAGGATAGGTACCAAGCCACGAGAAGCAAATACATTCTCAACACAAGGGCAGCTGACCTGAGGGAACAGGTAACGGAGGCCATGGGAGAATACAACAACCTATCTGTCAAGGTGAAGAGACAAAGTACCAGATGGATCTCAACTGGAAATTAACATGACACTGATAACCATCTCCACAGAAACCATCTCTGATGGCTCGCTGATGTATGCAGCAGCAACAGAGACTAGAGAAGAACACGGCAACAAGGAGAGAGGTTAGTTTGCTAATTGAGCTACAGGAAGAACTTGTGATCAGGAAGACAGTGCAAGCAAGATAAAACAAGATGCCCATAGATTAAGCTCTAGAGACTGCCAAGAAGAGGCTCACAGCCATTGTTACCTGCCCGAAGAGATACAGCAGGGAAGCTGGGACCAGGAGAATAAATACTGTTCTCCCAACAATGCAGCTAAGGTCGACTCAATGACAGTGTAATACGAACACTAAGATAGACCCACCCAAGGCTGAAGCTGAGCTCTACTGGAAAAATATCTGGGAGGAGTTGGCTCACAAATTGAAAGCAGACCACAGTAACCTCAAAGATCATGAACCAGTAGAAATGACCACAGCAGACATCCAAGAAAGAGTGTCTAAGATGAAGAGCGGGACAGCACCAGGGCTCGACATGACCCACACCCACTGGCTCAAGAAACAAACCCTTTAGTACCCTATTTTTCAGAGGAATCCCTGACTAATTTATGTTTCGTGTTGATGCTGGAAAATGTCCGTGAAACAAAAACTCCTTCATGCAGAGTGTGAAATCTACTTTATATCAGTCGATCGTCCTGTCTTGGTCTCGGTGTATTTGAACCTCCCATCAAGAGGGCAAATATAATGGTTGGAGGCATCCATCTTTATCAGTTATGTTCTGCCACCAGATAGCATCAGAGCACTAATTTGTGGCAGCGTGTGGAAACGTGGGATGTTTGTGGACTGTGCATGTGTTAATTGCGTAGAATTTTTTTTTAACAAATGGATCATGCAGTTTAGTTAATCTGATTCAATATGTACATATATAATATGTATGAAGTCATCCCTCTCCATATCTTGGTTCACCTTTCACAGTCTTACTGCATTGCGGATTTTTGACTTTTTTTTAATCCAATTTTAGATCACAGATTATTCGCTGTACCCATTTTTTGTAGTTTTAATGGATTCTTATATATATATTATTGGTATGGTAAAACAAGATTTTTTTAGGGTGGCGACCAACCAGAGCAAAGTGTTCTCTATGCTGGGCTCTTATTTGCTCAGCGACAGTAACATTATTCTCTGCATCTCCAGCACATAGCATGCATTCAGCATCTTGCCTTGTCCTTTTTTTCCTAAATGTGCGATTTCTACTCATAGTGTTACTCTGCAGTGTTGTGTTTGTGTGAATTAAATGTGAAAGATGGTGAAACCAGTTTAATAAGAGTGCGGGAAGGGTTAATAAGAGAGTGGGGAGGGTTATAAAGCTTTAAAACATAAAAACAATAAAATAAATATATGGTTGCTACTTTGAGGATTTTCATTTTGCATGGCTGGTTCTAGAACATAACCCCTGCAATAAACAAGGTACTGTATACTGTATATACATATCATATACATATATATGTGTATGATAACCAAGGACACTAAATTGGTGTTATTTAACAAAAAAAAAAAGAACTAGATTGTAGGGGGAAAACATCTAGGAGCTCAAAAAGAACCCCCTGCTCTTTTTCTGCCAGTTTCCAGAAATATCAAGCTGATTTTCATTAAACTCTTTGGAGGTTGGAGATGGGGCTGGATGTCTTCAAGGGATTTCTTTATATTTGGCACACATGTCCACTTAAACTGGCTTGTCAAAAGACCTGGGCCACTGTGACCTCTCATTACACATCCCAGTTTATTTTTGTTACTGGTATTAATAGCATCTTTGTCAAGTTGTTGAGAACATTTTTTGAATAAGCACCTTATGAGAATGTGAGTAAAGTATTCTGAAACACATTAGCCAGCTGATAATCAATGTTATTAGTACACTGATTAATATAAAATCACATTTCCCTTTTACAAACATGGCAGCATCTCAGGGACAGGATGGGTAAGAGCCTCCTTGATGAGATTGAAATTGAAATAAAAATGTACCTTCCCAGGCACGAATCCCTGTGAAACACCCACACTTCTTTTTGACCTAGTATTCAGAGTATTTTTAGGCTCTAGGCAGATCTTTTCATTTCAGCGGGGAGAAGGCCATTCATTCATTTCAAAGACTAACAGGATTTTCTGTTGTATAGATTTGGCCTGAGAATGACTCCTCGAACTGCTCCACTGCCAAGGTCAATCAGATATGTCAATGAGCTCGAAATCAAGGCATGTAGAAAATCAAGGCGTTGTCTGTTGAGTAAAACATATGCTGATTAGCAAAAAAATATGAGATGTAGTCACATAATATCCTTCAAGGAATATTACTGAAATATTTACATTAAGGACCAAGAAATCACTTTCTAAGCATTCTTACAGCAGAATCACTCACTAAGCATTTCTTTCATCAGATAGAAGATAGAAGTTTGAACTTTTACAGCAAGTTCTTCAATCCCACATTTGGCGTCACTACCTCAAACTTGCTGTGGTGGAGTCAGAGAGATGATCAGAGAGGACAAAATATCAACCCTTTTAAAACGATATGGGATGGAAGTGATGGAACGTGTCTTTGAAGCAAAGTTTCTGCAGAGTATGACCATACACATGTGTCAGAGCCAGCCCACTCTAATATCACTTATGGCTTGCATTCATGGGGTAATTCTCAAGTTTTGGTAAATCCTAAAATGTTAGGTTGTTGATGGCTCAAAATTTTTAAACCATATGTGACTGGATTTGTTTTCTCCAAAACAGCTTATCTGTGAGGGACTCTCTTGTTGTCTCATGCGCATTACAAAACTGTGCAGCAGTGTGTTGGCTTGGTTCGCCTGCATAAAAGTACATTTCCCAACAACATTTCTACAGTTGGATGCGTTGATAGAATTAAAGCCTGATCTTGGCAGAACCGTCTGTGTGCCAGGGAAGCTGTGCAAAGCCATTTGAAATCATTTTGTAAGAGAACCTAATTTTTGGTTTGCACATAAATGTCTGCCATGTCTAAAATACAATTGGGATTGAATCATGGGCGCTGCTCTCAGCTTAATTTTTTTTTTTTTGTCAAAATGAGGGAAAATTCAATTTTAACATATTTTTTTATTGTTTTTTTGGAACAGTCGTCTTTGTTTATCAGGTACTGTGAGCACCTGGTACATGATCTCCAGGAATTGGCATTGCTGTTCAATTATTTGAATGGATGGCACTCATAAGCCCATAGCAGAACCGTTGAAAGAGACAGTTGGCATCCACTGTGTATGGCAAATAAATGCAAGATTCAGGAACTATTAATACAACAGTCTTAACTACTAGCACGATAGAGGATTTTTTTCATTGATTCTATATTTTGGGTTCTTGACCTTGAAAGAAAGTAATGGGAAATGACTTTAGGGTAAGCATTTCCTTTAACTTTCCACTTGCTGTGTTCTTAGCTGTAGCACTTACTTATAGAGATCGATGAGATAAGATAGATGAAAAAAAACAGAGAACAGTAATAGAATCCATCAAACAAAAGTAGCAGAAGATACATATAAAAATCGTACACCTCCGATATCACAACATCTGCAGTGTCATACATTTCTTCTTAAAGATCCTGAGGAGTACTTCCAATGGGAGGTAAAATAATTACAAGTCAAAGTGGTGTGCCCCTATGTATGTTCATTAAATGCAAGTCGGTGCATGTACGTGCATTACCTGTGAATGCATACGGTAGCAGCTGGCAGGGCTTCTTCGCATTTTTTTGTCTCTTCAAGCCTTTTGCATAGTCTTGGGAGCTTTCGTCTGTCTTCCGTGCAGCCACTATTTCACACACCTGAACAGCACGACTGTAAGCTGCGCAGACATCAGCATATTCACATTTTACTCAAATACTTTACACAAATTATGATGCTGCTTTACTGACAGAAGGTCTGCATAATTAGAGGATCACTTGTTCTTGTTTCTCACTGACACAAAGTAAAAGATGAAAACAACTGCAGATTAATATTCATGCTGTCATATCCTGCCGAAACCTTAGCATCTAGAGCAGTACTGAACACCGTTTCCATATTCATCGCAAAATGCAGAACTTTCTAGTTCAGTTCTACTCCTGGAGTTCATTGTTGTTTTTAGGTATATAGTGCGTGGCTGGAGATAAAAAAAAGACAAAGAGTTACTAGCTATATGATTCCACAGTCAAATCTATCCAGCTTGTGATCCATTTGTCTATTGATCAAAGATAGTAAAGTGTTTAGGTTTATGCTTGGGTCAGCATATATCCTGGTTTTCTAGATGAACAGTTGATGGTTGCTAATACATGCGTCCAAGTGTCCAGCCCCTGCAATGCATTAGATTAAAGCTGCTGATTGTGTTGGTCTTGGTGCAAGAACTTACTAAGCTGAGAAACCATTTTCGATTGAGTAACAGTGAAGAATGTCTGACGAAGCTAAGCAAAATGGGCAACAAATCTCTGTCGACTAGCTGTGAGGTTATTTATTTACTGTGGTGAATTCTCAAGGAGGAGACAATTAAATGGACTCACATACACATACACACATAAACTGCTTAATAGGAAAAAAACAAAGCTTGCAGCCGATATATTTATTGTATCCCCCAATGTAGTTTTACGCAATGAAATATTGCTCATGTTAATTGTGAGCATTGATCTGACTGAGTGACTAGCAATGAATAAGTGTCTGATTATATCTCTTTTAAGCCTCCCCATAATGGTATACCCTTTCCATGTTTTGCTTTGGTCATAAATCCTGTTCTAAGAATCCAAGCTGCATTCTATTACTTGCAGAAAAAAGGATGCGCAAGTTTTGTTAATGTCAATTTGTGATAGACAGTATTTAAAAAAAAAAGCAAAAAGTCAAGGTCAGCAAGAAGGTCCCTGGTTTGATTCTGGCAGGGGGGCTTTCTGTATGGAGTCTGCATGCTCACGGTTCAAAAAACATGCCAAATGCTCACTGGAGACACTAAATTGCCCGGATGTGTGTTGATGGTGTTCTTCTAGTTTCTGGGTAAGACAGGAGAAAAAAGCACCAAAACCAAACAAAACACTGCAGCATTAAAATTCCAAATGTGACTCAGTTGAAAAAGCTAACAACTAGCTCATAAAGCATTGAACTTTAGAGCCAAACACTTTACACAGAAACATCAAAAAAGCCATAAAGGGAAAAAAAAAAAGCCAAAGTTTATCTATCATTTTATATGAAAATAACCAACCGCTGGCTTACAAAGTAGTAATATGTCCTTGAAAGTTAGAGGATTAAATTTTTCCCATGAAACTAAATTAGCTTCATCCATCCAGCTATAAAGATATCTGATGTTAAGAGGTCTTTACACTGGCAGCATCGTGGTAATTTTACAGGCAGAGAAATTAATGGGAGGAAAACTGCCATGTCCCAGGAGAGATAGCGCGGGTTTGGTGAAGAAACTGCATCCTCTTGTTCCACTTTCCCATGGGACTGGGATTAAGGCTACTGGTGTAAAATGACTTTAGAAAGACGAACTTGGGCAGCATTCAAATGGTTTTGCTCATTAACAGAATTTTCCAAGTCCTGTTGTGAGCCAGTTGCTCCTGTCAGAAAAGGGATGGGGTTGGGTCAGTCGTTGACACTGACATCGAAGAATAAAGTAGGAATTGATTCACTTTGGGCACTGGAAGAAAAAAAAAGGGGACGGGTAGTTGGAATTTTTTTTTTATTTTATTTTTTTTATTACAAGTACCTAAGCAAATCAGAATATCCAGATGAGGTGCTGGAAATCTAGAGGGTGCGTGCTTATATTTTTACACTCGGTCACACATATTTTATACTCTTGTACACTACTTGAGATGCATTTATGTGACCTCCCTACAACTGCATCACACATCAGCTTTACCTTCTCTGCAACAAATGTATTCAGTTGAAGTGGTGGAATGGATGGGTGGGATGCATGACATTATTTCTCTCCAGAGACTCTGAGCGAATAGGATTTCATTTCTTTCTCAAATACAGATGATGTGCATTGCAGGCATGAATAACCTTATAGCCATCAATATTCACACTTTGACAAATAGGAAGAAAAGTAATGGCCGTGCGGAGGATGGCTTTATTTCTGACAAAAAAAAAGGAAGGAAAAGGAAGATGATTTTGTCTCATATTTGGTGGGAGACCAAATATGAGACAAAATCAAACTGAATCAAATAATAAATATCTTAAAGCTCTGATTTTGTTGCATGAGGACTTTTGAGGAATGCACACATCGTAAGCCTCAGTTTGGTTTTCAAAAATTTAAACCTAGACAGACACCACAAAGCTACCATGAAGAGTTTCTCGGTCATTTGACCAAAGATCCAGGGAATCAATCGGAGCACATGAAGATTGGGCTTATCTTGAAGCAAAACATGCATACTTTTTCTTGTAAGTTGACAACTAAACAAGTAGCTTAGTCCTGCGTGATACCATGCTGTGTTTAACTGTTTATAATGATAAAGTTTTCATAAATACTGACAATCTCACAGCATTAAATGAAACGTTGTTTTGTGCAGTAATGTTAAACACTGAATAGAAATTAGAAAGAAATACTGCGGAAAAAAATGTTCGGAGGCCAGGACATGGTTTCTTATTTTAAAGGAAACATCAACAATTAAAAAAGCCTCCTCCATCTCATTTGACAGTTACCATAAACACAAGCGTTTTTGTTAGTAAACTAAACATAATGTTCCATTAGTGAATTTCACATAATGTTTACCATAAGAACTGGTTTTAATACTTTATGTTCATCTTATTAGAGTTCCTTTACCTGACACTATGTTCTACTGTCCTTGAATTTATGACAGATTTATCCAATTTACCTAGTCTCAAATGTTCCTCAGCCATGGAACATAATCTTTAACCCTTGATTTAAGTCGATGTGTGTTATCAGAATACTAATTTGGAGAACACATTACCCTTGACGGATTGGTCTGACGGAATAATGAACCTTTGAAACATATAATCAGTGTTGATGGATATTACATGTAATCCTGACTACATTGTGGTGTATAATAAAGTATATTCATAAAATATTGGTTGCATACATCATACTTACATACTTACATCTTTTTCTTCACATTAATGTCTGAATTTGTTACCAACTTCTAGTGTGACAAAATGGCAGCACCTGAAATGCTAGATCGGTTTAGATAGAATAAAGTTACTTTTATGACAAATCTGGTAGCTGTGACTGTACATTTTACCCAAAACAGTATTTTTCTTTAAATTTTTTTCCCGAGATAATTTATTTTATTGAGTATCTGGAAGTTCATCAAAAACGTCTTTCAATAGCAACACAGTCTGTTCTAGGCAACACAGAGTAATGAAACCTCAGAACTAACACAGACATCACAGCACACCGCAAGACAAAACAATGACAAGGCACCTGTGATCAATTGAATACTCCTTGAATATGTTTAGCTTTCAGTGTATCCATTATTCAAAAAGAAGTTATGTTAAGCTCAGGTTACTGTGTATCGTTCTATGCGGACATTAGTATTCATGTAGCTTCTTTTAACAGGCAGCAGCATGATAGTTTGAGTAACCCTGTCATGCTCTAATCTGAGCCAGCTTTGAAATTATTCTCTATGTGTGAGAAGATCAGCTACTTCCGTTTTCCCCAATAAGTTAAAATAAAACTACAATGTTAAGTATATGCCACTGAAAGGAGGGTGACAAGCATAATAGCCTTTTATTTTAGCTGCAGCACTGGAAAACTGGATGAAGAATGGATGAACCAAAAACAATAACCGATGCCTTTATTTTGCTAATGTAATGAAGCTGGTACAAAGGACCTACCAACATCTTGTCAGATACACAAAACTAATGGAGTTAAAATAAAAGAGCCTGGCTATAAATCACTTCTTCGTAAGGTCTAAATAGCTCAGTTTCTTTGTTTGTGTGTCTAACCCGAGATATAGTAGGCATTAATCAATTTCACTGAAACTGGCCTCATGTTACCCAAATGACAATATGATTAAGGCTTTTAAATCACACAAACATCCAATATACACAGATAAGCACAAAGTCATTTGTGTGGACTTTTTAACCACACCCACTGGACATGTTTAAGCGGCTGTGGAAGAAAAACCCAGCAGGAAAGTTACTTCAGACTCACACTGACCTTGAGTTTTTTTCTTTATTGTAAATAGTTGTTCATTGACTTAGGCTGACACACGTTCAGCCCTGACGTAACAGACGGACATGAAGTATTCAAGACCACGTTCAACTTCAAAACCATATCCTGCTTGTTACAAAAGCAAAAGAAGATGATCACAGATCAAATGCTGTAAAGATAATGATAATGGCATTGAATGAAAGATAAATTAATTAATTTGAAAGATATTTTCCTTATTTAATGAGCGGACCTGTACTTGTGTTAAGTAAACACACCCCAGGGGATTTATTAGTATAGGTAATAATTTGCCAGATGTACAATTTCTCGACTGTTTAAAGGCGAAATGTATTCATTTCAAGGTGAGCTGAGGCAAACCATAAACAATAGTATTTTCATACAAACAATACTGACAGCATAAGTGATTTTAAATTGTGTGCCCTGTCTTTATCGACAACCATGCAGGTGGTGAAATGTTTGCTGTCTTAGTACGTGGGTATCCTTTACAAAAACAAAATAAAACAAAAAACTGTGTCTAAGATTGTCATACAAACATGTTGTGTCATAATTCATTAAAATGTTCCTATTTTTTGAATCTTAAAACAATAATGATCTGTCAGTACCATATTAACATTCATTTAAGATGTTCAAAACACCTTTAAATACCCGCTGGTTATTTAATTACACAATTGATTTAACTTTCATTTTGTTTTTGAGTTGGTAGGTATTCAATCACTTATATCAATGCACAAATCTCTTGCATTGATGAGCTGGTTTATGCCACCCTGTTATGAGATAAATACACATCACTGCACATTTTAAAAGCTTAACAGCTGACGGGAACTTCTGACCTTTGCACTCCTTTATTACTTTCTGATTATGAGCCGGTGTGCATTCATGTGTGTTTTAAAAGTAAACGTTTGTGTATTAGAGCAAGGGAAGCATATTGAAATTGAGCTTTGTCAAACAGTATAAACTCTAATCTCAAAACACTCTCTCTCTCTCTCTCTCTCTCTCTCTCGTGAACACACACACTCACACACACACACACACACACACACACACACACACACACACACACACACACACACACACACACACACACACACACACACACAAAAAAAAAAGAAACAGAAACACAAAGACACACAAAAACACAATCAAAATTGCAAGAGAGAGATAGCAAACACACACATACAAACTACATC
>CAAKHD010005702.1:69575-118362 GCA_901007705.1 Fistularia tabacaria
ATGATGATAATAAAGATTTTATGTCTGGGCTGCAGGCGGGCTGACATGTGTCCCCCCCCCCCTCTCTATCTCTCTCTCTCTCTCTCTCTCTCTCTCTCTCTCTCTCTCTCTCTCTCTCTCTCGAACACACACACACACACACACACACACACACACACACACACACACACACACACACACACACACACACACACACACACACACAAAAACAACAGCAACAGACTGATTAAATGGATTTTCTTGACAAGAGGGGAAATACAGTATGAAAACTGGCAAAATGTGATGGTGATAAAGTATTCAAGTTAGAACTTTACGCTAAATAATCAAAGCCAAAATTGAAATAAAACAAATAAATATTCTGTAGTAGCAGTAATAATGGTGCTAAATTAAGGAGTCAAGGAGAAAATTTCCGGATGATCCAGAAAAACAAACTCCAGCTAAAGATGCACTGCGGGCCATATGTATTAATTAAGCAAAAGCCATTGCAATAATTGATTTGAAATGGAGAAAAAATGTCCAAGAAACCAGTGTCTGCATACCACGGTAAGAGTGCCAGAGCTCTAAGGCAGTTTACAAAAAGAAACCTTGTAGCACTGAAAGTTCTATCTTTTTATGACAATATTTAATTACTGCTCTTGAGTGAGTTGTTTTAGGTTTTTTTTTGCCAGGAGTACCAACCATGGAGCTTTCCCTCCCATTGAACCTGCAAATGTCCCACTGCCATTGCTGTCTGACAGCTGATCAAGGAGGATGTGTGCACGGTATGATCTGCTTTTGGATTGGCTGCCTGAGAGAGTCACAGTGACTACACCTGCTGGCGGTAGCACTTTTTGTTGAGGTGGCCACTAATTACAGTCAGTCTCAGCTTGCTTTCCGCACAACATACTGAAATTATCCCGCCAGTTTTTGTAACTAAAAGTTGATGTGAATGATTTCAGAGTTGAGGGAACATCTGGTTTGCAAAACCCATCGAATGCGTTTTCTGTCAGCATGGCAATCCCAATTGAAATCGATGATGATGATAATAATAATGACGGTGCAGTGGCTAGTGGTTCTGCGTCACAGCAAGATGGTTCATGTTTTGATTCCAACAGGGTGCCTTGCTGTGTGGAGTTTGCATGTACTCCCCATGTCTGCGAAGGTTTCCTCCAGGTTATCCGTAAATATACAGCAGGTTCATTTATGATCCCGAATTGCCCAGACATGTGAATGAGAGGGTGAAAGGGCTGTATGTTTCTAAATGTGGCCCTGTGACTTACTTGTCCAGGGGCAAACCTTACCTCTTGCCCTTTTGCGACCCTGAGTGCAGGATAATCTGTATAGTTATTGAGTATTAACAGCAAAATCAATAATAAAATAATAATGTTATGAGTGAATGGCAATTAAAACATCATCTGATAACTGAAGAAAACATTTTTTCACCCATGTTTATTTCATTTTCCAATTATGACTCCAGGGAAAACAGTTTGAAACAAAACACCCTCGCCATTTTTTACCTCTTCTCTTTAACTGTCTCCAATAGATCTTCCTAATTTTTCACTGCCATGTACCAGTAAGAGGACATTTTTCAGGTTCAATATTTCATGGATTCTATTGAATGAGTTTCTTAGTAGTTATATTTATACGCAGGGTGAGTTCATTTTGCGACACATGTTGCTCAATGAGGTTCACTGGTAGCATGGACCCTAAAGATGCTCAAGGTCCCTGAAAGAGTTACAAACAAAAGTGAAATAATTATGTTTGATTGTCAACCCTCACTCTAATAAAAATAAAGTAAAAAAGAAAAAATATGAAAAATGATTATCAGCATTCATCAACAAAGCAGGTGCTTTTGCTTTGAACTATTGATAGCCTTTTCCAGTCAACTGTAAGGGAAGAAGTCAGAAACAATAGCTGACATTTCCACATTTTTTACATTGTTCTAGTAACCCTGCCACTCATACACACACACACACATCCTAAGATATGCAAAGAGTCACACAATAATCTCAACACACACACAAACACACACACATACTGAACATATACCCACACATAAATTCCCTACTTTTTAGCCCAGTAGGGTCCCTAAGCTACATGCTAAGCCCTCGGCCATACAAGGCAGAGATCCTCTCTGCTCTGCTCTGACATACTTTTCTTTGTGCTCGAAAAGGATCTTAGCAAAGGCAGTCTGCCAGTGTGCACTGCCTATTCATACCATAGGGCTCAGTGTGTTCCTTTGAGCCATACGGGTCTGCTCTCAGCAGAAAGTAAGCTTTTCAGGAACTGACGGGGGTGGGGTGAAAGGATTTATTTTTTAAACATCTTGAACTTGTTAGGTACATTCAATATTTTCTTCAAGGCAAAGCAGCATTCCTTTGGTGCCACCCGCAAAAGTGGCAGTTGAGTGGCCGCCTTTTAAAATGTTACATCTTTCACAGATTTTCATCACTTCAGAAATGCCATTCACTCCCAATAAATCCGTTGCTCGCTTCAGCTGGCCCACAAAAAAAGACATACATGGGAGAAGTATTCATTTCAAGGTGAGCTGAGGCAAACCATAAACAATAGTATTTTCATACAAACAATACTGACAGCATAAGTGATTTTAAATTGTGTGCCCTGTCTTTATCGACAACCATGCAGGTGGTGGCTTCTGGGACACCTGCCCAAAAAATTTCTCTCAAAAGCACTGAGTCTTTTCTTCTCACTGACAGAAATTGCAAGCCAATCGAAGCAGATGCAGTGTGCCATTCAGTTAAACTAGGCTGAACTTTGACTGCCACGGCTCCTACAAACAGCAGCGAGCACAGCATACGCTAAGTTAGAAAGCTCAGGCTCACTGGGCTTGACAGTGAAACAAGCAATCACAGTGAGCTCCCCTCTCTAGTAGAGAGCCAGAGAGCGAGGACAGATGAAGAGGAAGAGGAGGCAGAGGCAGAGGGAGAGGAGGAAAAGGAGATGAAAACCTGTGAAGCGGGAGCAGAAGAGAGATGATGAGGAGTCAGATAGAAGGAAAAAGCAGAAATCAGGGATATATAGGAAAAGCGTGTGATTAGGTAGAAGAAGAGAGAGTTTAGGCTCACAAGGAGAGAGAAAAAGACTAGAGGGAGTAAATGTTGAGGTGAAAATAGTAAAGGAAAAAATATAGAAAATACAAAAAACTGGCAGGGTAGAGATTAATGTGAGTCTAGAAAATACTGGGAAGTAAGGAAGATAAATACCCTCCGCATGTTTCAAGTGTCTTTAAGTCAGAAATCTTGAAGTTCTTTATGTTTCCGTCTTTCAACTGATGACATTGTAAACGATAGAGCGTGAGCTGGATGACTGGGATTACAAAGATGCTGTTTTTTGACAAAACCTGATTTTCACTAAATAAGTATCACTCAAGTGCATTTTCATCAGCAGGGCTAAAATTCAATTCCGGCCACAGCCAGGTTGCATTATAGAGGATGTTCGATTTTTGGTTAGAGCAACTTCGGGTATTATGGGATGAATTTAGCTTTTGAACAAGGAGACATAAGCACAGATTCAAGTACTGCTGTTCACAAAAATCTTAACTACATTGAGTAAATTATATTATATTACATTGGTATATTCAATTAAAAAGTATTTTAGTGACAGCTAATTGTAGCAAAAGTAGATTACATCAACCATTGAATACATATTTCCACATATTCATCTATTACCCATAAATCATGAAATGTTTTCCAAGATTATTTTATGCTGGATGCAAATTTGAAAGAATTCAAACAATGGTAGCGAGGTAACAAGGTGTGTCACTTTTAATTGTCTTGTAGGTTTGAGAAATTTGAGACTTAGTCGCATTACTTTCCACCACACCAATAGATCACACATAACACTGCCGAGGTGAGCGGAGAGAAAAATAAGTACTGCAAAAGTTTGTAGTGACTTTCAAAGGAGGTCATTCCTTTTGCAAACACAACTTTATATCTAAAGACTATGGTTTCTTTACTAAAATCATACTATTTCCAAACTGCAAAGAACAATTAAAAAGGCATTACAAAACACACACACACACACACACATGCACACACACACACAAACTCAAACACACACACACACACACACACACACACACACACACACACACACACACACACACACAGGAATCAGGAAGTTGAAATATTAATAAGCAATACAGTCGCTACCATGGAAAAGAATGTTATTATAACTTTTAAAAGAAGTATTGGAAGAAAACAAACTACTTCAAGAAAATAGCTTTTTTCCAGTGTAATCCCACAGATAAAATTGATGAGAATAAAAAGTTTCAATCTTGCTGCTCTTTGAGACTTTTACATTTTTTAAAATTTGGACAAAAGGGATCGATAATAGAAGGTGTCTTCCGGGTGCCTGCAGCAATCTATGTAGCTGTGTGTTTCTCTGTTTTCATCACATTTGACCCTTGTCATACATATAATTCCATTGTTTGGTGCAGTTCTTGCATCCCGTGGAACACTGCCCATACAGCCCAATGGTCAACAGGCTAAATCTTGTTTTTTAATATAATATTTTACACCTTTAAGGTATAGCTTAACAGAAACTGAACTAAGAATTATGTGTAATTAACATTTTGTGCAGGCGGAATTAATTATAAGATAAGTCTTTTTCGGTGGGTTTCCAAAGTTTATGTTGTTTTCTAAACAGAATGTGGCTAACTATTTTAACCCATTCCTTTTCTTAATGCAGGTCAATGTTAACTGTCCCATGGACGTGGCTTCTCAGTGAACAGATAATGGAACAGAAACGGAAAACGGATCATCCAGCTGTGGATGATAACCAAAAATGTCCACAAAGGAATGACTATCCCCATGTTTGAATATATCAAGCACTGAAATGATAGTTGTATCTATGAACTGAAATAACAATAATGTACATAATATGTTTGATTAGCATATTTAACAAAAATTCCACTCACACTTTCTTTCCTTATTTCAGGGCTTCCCACTATATTCTAGAGGGACTCTGCACCATTAGAAGACCACCAGTAATATATATAAAAAAGGGACAAAGTAGGCAATGATTGCACATGACTTGTAATCATCAACCAGCAGGAAAAGAGGTTGGATATTAAATTTGGTGAAACGAATAGGTTATTTATCTTTGATTTTTATTTCTGGAGCCCTCAGATCACAGGGTGCCACTGGTATCACCTCGCCATATGAGTAGGCTCAAGTCCATCACTGTAAAGTGGATATAATTAATATATTTATTGAAATTAATTTGATTTCTTCACATGAGTGATTGCTTAATTCACAGTATCTTAAACAGGTAGACTCTGTCTACTGAAAACTTTTTTTTTTCTTCTTCTCAAAAGTTCAACAAAAGGATGCATTGATTTGTGCATATTTCCAGCCAGAGCTGGTTGACTGGGAAAAGAAGTTGCATGCACGAATCGTCATGTGAGCTGCCATTACCCAGCAGGAAAAAAGGTGACCTACTTAATATGTATCATAGACGTTCCTTACTATTTCACATACACTATGGAATATATGTATTTTGTTGTCATTCCTTTAGAAAAGACTGCAGTTCTTTCCATCCGATGTCACTGCAGCTGGTGCCACAGTAAATCGACTGGGGGGCACATTAATACCCCGGGAGGGCCACTGACTTCTGTTGCATTTTCAAACTCAAAAATATGATGAAAGTTATGTGATATATAAAATGACTTGTCATCAACCCACAAAATATAGTTGCAATGTGGAAATGAGCTGTCAAAACAAAATATCAGCTTTTAAATCTGCTGTGGCAAACCACCTGCTTCATATCAACTGTTAAAAGCAGAGGATTTTCTTTTTTTGCAATTACCAATTGGTTCAAGATTAACTAATTGATGTAAATTCATCGTCCTCGCTTCTTTCACCTGCAGTTCGGTCTCAATTAAATTAAATTCCAAGAAGTAGATCTGCATGCTCCGATACTGAATGCCTCAGTTAGCAATGCTTAGGACACATCAGATGGAGATGGAGGTGAGGATTTCATGCTCCCCTACTGACATTTTTCCAAAGAAAGACAGAGAGGAAGTAGGAATTGAAATATTTCATCATGAATGCATATATATAATTCCTATGTTGTACCTTTAAAATAAATCTGCTGCTACCTGCTAGTTGTAGCATATCTGTGAGATGATTATACCTGCTCTGCTTCCAAGAATCAAGGAGGCATCCCACCTGACTGGATTACACCGGAAATACTGGGCTGCCACCATACCCTTTTATGCCACTGTCAACCTCAGTGAATTCCTTATCACATGTGGACTCAACCCCAAACTTGATCTCATCAGCGTAGCAGGTAAATATGAATGTTTCAGAGATTTTGAGGTTGAGAGTTCATAATTTGATGTTAATCAAATTTAGCATGTTTCTGCATGGTCGAATTACGATTTTCTGTTTGTGTAAATTAGATCCCTGATGACCCCTTGCCCGACTTCACCTTCTTGTAGTCCTCGACACAACAACAAGCTGCCATCATATTCACATTCCTTTTGTTGTTCTCTGCACCCCTCCCTGTACACAATGCATCGGTATGTAATCCCTTTATTGTGACAGAGGTTTGGCAGCAGCAGTGTGTTGGAGGACAAGCCAACTAAGGCTTAAAGAAATGCTTGTGTTTTTAAATGTTCCTACACTGTTTTATTCTTTTTGTCACTCTTAGTTTACCCTGACATGTTGCTGTCCGGATGCCTTGCAAAAAGAGATACAAGAGAGGAGTTATTTAACCAAGGTTTTAGTCTTAAAATCCTTACATGCAATCAGGAATTATGTCCTCACTGTATGTGACACCGTATGAGGATGGAATCTTAGCCCTTTTGCAAGAAATGACAATCATTTCTTCACCTTGGTCGATAATTCATTCTGTAATTGCCATTTTTCTTCCACTGATCCAAGATGTATTCTAAATTAATGTCATTACATAAAGACAGGCACGTATTACTGCCCTTAAAGTAACAGTTTACCCAATCTCCTGCTGTTGTTTTCTGGGAGTGTGCATTTCTCTGTATCTCCCTCCTTCCCTCTGCAGCTGTCTCTCAACATACAGACAGGCCTGTGCATTGAGTGCCAGCTTTTAGATTACAAAGCGCAGATCTGCCTGGGTACACATGGCAGCGAACTGTCAAACAAGACATGAGGATTTCTCCCAGGCACAACGGTTTTGGTAAGCCAATGCTTAAGCAAACAGATGGGGAAGAAAGGAAGAGGGAGGTGGAAGGTATTACTATAGAGCTTCACTGGGATTGCAGTGATACTGCTTGTACACAGTGCCTTAAAGCAATGATTCCCATAATGGGGGGCTGGAAGATACAGAGGGAGATCGTTATTCCTGGCAGCCGTAAATTCATATTTTACTGTTTTTCGGGGGAATTCGAACAATTGGTACCCACAAAGGTTTTCAGTGCTATAAAATATGAATGAAATTACTGGATGTGCTCCTCAAATCGCAACTCCTCTAAACTCAACAACAAATTTCCGGTGTTTTCAAACATTGCACAAGTAACATGAATTTAAGAAAATATCGAAAAAATGTCTCATGATTCATTCAAAAATGAGCAAACACAAACTAGAAACCAGCAACACTTAGCAATGAATAATGTAAAAATAAAGTAACTTTGATTGTCCCACAATGGGGACATTTCAAATTCAAATATAAGTTAATGAGTTAAAATATGTGCTACAGATTGATTACTTTTGTCCTAATTGCTGCAAAAGATAAGAATTCCAATACAAAAATTAGACAAAAATCAAACAAAAAAAGTTAAATTTCAAATCTGAATAGGACTAATTCTGTGATGTGTTTCCCCTTTCATAAAGTAAGGAGGCAGTAATTTTTCATACGCATTAATATGTGGCAAGCTTTCTTTTTGCTCAAGCTCCATGCGAAGTTAACTTCACAAAATAAACTTTTGAACTTGGGATCTATGCAAGAAGAATAACAACTGAAGGTTTACAATTCAGTTGCTTTATTCTTCTTGAACCAATAAGGACCCAAATTCTAAAATTCTATTTTTTCCAATGGTATTCTATAAAAATTAGGAAACGGACATCAGAATACTAAAAACGTAATTGTGTGAGAGTTATATGATGTTTTATTATCACACAGACTCTCATTCAGCTCTCAAAAACCTCTGGGACTCGCTATAGGTCTTCGACAGGTTGACATACAAAAAAAGTAGCATTTCTGGTCCATTCCCAACTTAGTACATGTTGCCTTTGCAATAGGATTCCAGTGAACCTACTACAGAAATGCAATGATTCTGATACCTTCTAATGGCCAGATTTACAATCATTCTTATATTGCTGTACGGGAATCGTCGATTGGAATGTATCGGATCTGTATCCTGCTGTGCCGTATGGGAAAGCAAATTTCTAAACCCCCTCTGGTAAAGAGATATATCCTGGCTTATGGGGTCTGAGGACATACTACTCACTAAGCATAGTGATTTGGAGGAAGGGAAAGATCTTCTCTGTAGCTTAAGCCATGATTTATTAAAGATTTTTCCACCAACACGGAACCTTGCAATGTATCATATTAGATACTGGGTTGTTATGTAGAGATGAGACTTTGCCGACATGTGCAGACCGTGCCATCTTCGTGATTGAATTCCACCTGTGTGTCCTTCATAGCAAGTGCACAGCAATGTATCCACACAGGGCGAGCTAAGTTGTTTTGATTCAACCACTTAAAATGTCAAGCGGTAACATGTCTCCATCAAAGCAGCCGGCAAGCTCCTCTTGCATTGACGGCAATTACTTTGACGTTTGTTTAAAATAACTTTGGTGAAAAGAAAACGAAGGACCCCACCATATCTAAGTCACGCTGCATGATTTCGAGCCAATATTAACTTTTTTTTCTTTTTGGAGTTTCTGAGAGAAATCCTCAAATTTCTTCTTTTCCATAATACTTTTACACACACAGTGGCAAATGTTCCTCCACATTTCTCCCAATGGGCCATGCTTTCGTCATGTTCTCATTTTCTAAAATTGGAAACTGATTTTCTATGTGAAAGGGAAAAATAATCCATCCCACACCTCACTTACATATTCAACTGGATTATCCTGCTGCTGTGGGCACTGAACCAGTGGCCATTATTTCAAAACACCCAACATCCAGACAAATATTCCAAGCATATTTTACCAATTAGTCTCAGGCTGCTGTGAAAAAAAAAACAACAACCATAAATACTAAATCAAATGCAAAGTTCACACTGGCAGGGAAGTGTGGAATGATGTGCAGGTCATGATGTAATATGTACTCTAATTCCAATTTATCAGAAAAAAAAATGCTTTCATTGTTTTATTTAATCAGCTCTCACTGAACCCGCTTAATCCAGTAGATTCATGCCTCCAAGCTGGATTCCCGTCAGTAAACCAACAGGTTTTTGTCTCAAAGATCGTGAGGAAGGATTTTAATGTAGCCAAGTTGAACATTGACTCAATAAAAAAAAAGGCTTTATTGCAGGTGATTATCATACACTTGATACTGCTTTGCAGAAGGTCACTGTCCAGTTTTTAACTGGAGTGTGCGGAGCCAGCTGTAATCATGCCACTTGATACGGTGCAGTAACTGCAAACCACAGAACTCATCAAATGAACAAACATTTGCCAACGGGGGTCAGGACTGAGTGAATATTTTTCTAATGCAATGATTAGAATGTGCAAAAAAATTCAACTGGCGCGTGTCGCAGAGGCCGATTCAGTGTGAGCCTGGATTCTGTCAGGCCACATTCTACCTTGAAGGACTCACATTTATCAGGCGGAAGATGATTGTTTGCAGCCTCGTAATTTAGTAAATTTGAAATGTTCATTAAAAGTGAAAAACAAAAAGTGACCATCTTGCTCTTCTAATTAGAAACCACTGCCTTGTGTCTGTGCTTTTTGACTGCAACACGGAGAAAAACGTTTAGTAGGTGCCATGAAGACTTGTTCAATGAAGGAGCTGTCAAAATGAATCTCAAAAACCACCTTCATCTCATTGGCATTTTTTAATGGACGTTCAGAAGAGGGCAGGGGACGGATGAGGGAATTCAGAGACGTTTTTTTCATTATTGTGCCTCCAGCAAAATCCTTGTTAAGTTTTTTGGTGTAACTCGCCGCATAAAGTTACACGGAAGAACTTCCAAAAAGTGTTTTTAATCGCCGTGTTGCGGGGGCAGGGCTGCTACGGGAATGAAAAATAATATCACGAGGGGGAAAAATAACAGAAGTATATTCAAAGATTGTCAAAGACATTTCCAGACATTTCGATTATATTTTCAGACAACACATAATGCAAATTTATATTGAAATGGTTTTAAAAAAAAAAAGGTGTATAAATTACAGTGATCTCGGCGGAGGATTTGTTAAGTTCTGGTGCTGGCCTGCAGCACTAAATACAGTCAATATAAAGCTAATTAACTAATCAATAACAATCAGGGGCTAATGAAGGTAAAAAAAGGGATTTTTAAGTCGAGCAAATCTACCATTCGAAACTCTTACATTTGGAATCCTATCCAATGTGTTTCTCGAAGGTAACGATTAAATGTCATTTTTGACTGCCATACAGAATAAAGTGTCAATAAAAGAGTCATTAAAAGTTTGTTTATCGACTCGGTTTCACTGTAACACTGAGCTGTGTCTCATCCCAACCAACTCTCTAAAAAGCATGCACTTCCAACAGAACCTGTCAAATTTAACAATGTGAGGAGGCCTTATATTCACAATAATTTCCTAAAATGTAAACAACACACAGTAATTGTTTTCTGGGTTCGTCATAATGAAGCACATTACATGCAACAGGGGACGACAACAGTGTGGGTGGATGTTAAGACTCCAAATGTTCAAGTGAGGTAGTTGCAGTCAGGGGTCTCATCCTCCTCGGCTGAAGTTTGACGATAAGTTTTGCAAACTTGTTTTGCTGGTGACCATGGAATTATTTGTTTGATACAACCGGTTTTACACACCCCTGGAATGATAAGGAAGGGAAGCCTAATTTGAATTTGGACTTCGTTGGATACGGGTTGATTTTATGAGCATGAATGTCATAAAGAAAAGGTCACGTTTTGTGAAGTCCGCGAAAATACCTTCCTTGACCGAACTTTACTCAAGACACTTATTACGCACTCAGTGATGTATTCTAGACTTCTGGAAAACTCGCTCAGAAAGGTCACCGAAAGGATGACCTCAGTGTTGAGGTGACATGTCAATCAAACAGGTTACTACTAATGTCATATACCAATACTGTGTGCGCGCACCTACGCGTGCGTGTGTGACTCAATACTTTTAACCACCTGACTTGACTCTGTCTCTCAACACGATTTCGATAAGGCAGAGTTCGATAAATGATCATTTTTATAAAGTTGAGTGGACATACCTGGGCCACAGACGCCGATGCTAGAGCCGCGTCTTCCGCCGCTGTCGGTGTCCCTCCACGCCAAAACCCCGCGGTCGAGAAGAACTTCTACCCTCTTGCGTTTTAGGAAAAGCTGCGACGACAGTGAACAGGGTCGTGAGTCCATGTCGGCGCTCGGACGCGGCATCGGATCACGGGCTCAACTTCGCGTCGGCCCGCATCCCGAGGCGCGCTCGGCGTCGGGAGAGCGTCAGGCGGAGAGTGCCTGCGCTCAGTCGGGCCGGGCGGCCCGGCCAGCTTGTCGGAGGGGCGCTCATGACAAAGATCGTATGAGTACAAGATGATTCACTCTATTTGTAAACCCGAAACCGGACGACGATGGACGCTGTTCTATTCTCACGAATGTAACGACGCGCGTGAATGAGTTGAACAAATGAGTAAAACAAAATATTTGCGTTTCGCAAGTCTCCCCCACTTGTTTCTTCACGGGTTGGTTACGATTATTTTCAATCAGGTTTTTATATAAACTAGAAAAGACGGTGTGTCTTGACTTGATTTTCGAACATGGAAAACACGTAAAAATTGCACTGCTGTGGAAAACATTTCATCATAAGACAGTGCTAAATTATCACCATATGAACATTAGATTAAACTGACTATAAAGTATCTAAAAAAGGAAAAAAAAAGTGTGTCATTTTCTCAACTGTGTATTCATTTTACCAAGCCACTTGTTTACTAATCTAATAAATAAAGACTTGATGGACCAGCAGTTGCTACTTAATAGATCACTCAAGCCTCTCTGGGCTTTTTCATGCATTAACATTTTATCATTTTGGTAAGAACACAGAACTCTGCCAAGCTGTTGGTGATATTGTCATCAATAAGCTGGAAATCTGGATGTTGTTCCCTTGAAAGAATCAACCCTGAGACTAGAGGCTGAAATGAATTTCCGATTTTGTTTACGTGGTTGTTCAATTTTGTTTGGCCTGAGAAAGAGCACCTACGTATCTGTTATGATTTCGACACCATGTCACACTTTATCAAGGCATTCAAGATTTTGGAACAACTGTCTTAAAGACTTGCCTTATCTATTCCAGAATCTATGTCATTATTTCTGTGTATAAAAAAGCAAATTTACTCATGCTCCAACAAAGATATCTGTAACTTTTCCAGTAGTCCCAATGCCCCAACAGCACTCAAGAGTTCGTTGTTGTTATTAGTCCACAGACCAGCAACAGAGTGAGCACTCTGATAACTATCATCTTTGTTTCAGTTGTGTTTCATTACTGCCACACAACCACTACATCAGCACAATCTTTCAAATCTCGTTATTAGAATCTGAGGTGACTCTCACCACCAACGTGTTATTGACAGATTACCTACATGACCATCATCACTAGGCAAGACATTTGCCCAACATGTTGAGTAAACAAAATATTTCTGGTGTCAGGGAAACTAAGCCTTTCTAAATGGGCTTGCATTTTTTTTCTGCTTTCATCATCTGGCATGCAGTTATAGATGTTTCTCAGTAAAATACCGAGGCTAAAAAATTCGTACCACATACTGTAAGGTGTGCTGGTAGGACAATACAAGTTCCTTGAATCCTTGAATCCTTGAAACGAGTTTAGGATTTAAGGAAAAGAAAACCCCAAAATAAAGTTTAATACAATGATATAATTATTATATAATTTATAATTTTCATGCTGTTGTCATAGCTCATTTTCAAATGAATTGAAATAACAATTACAGTGTCCAATGAAATGATTGGTTATTAGTGGTTGTGTCTCTTTCTGCATTGCTTTGACTTATTGGCCCAGTATTGGAAATATGCATTATCAGTAGTTGCCATTAATCAATAAAGCTCTTTGAAATTTAGAGAACTAATTTGTATTCTCTGCATTTTTCAACTTTTTTTAATGACATATTTGAACAAAGAAGAAAAGGCCGAAACAAATATTATCTGCTTGCCCAGTAGTTAAGTTAATGTTGTGCAACTGAAAAGCAGTATAGGTTTCTTCACTGATTTTTCCTCACAACTGGCTGTAAAGAGGTTTTACTTATTTATTTTTAATATTTAAATACATTTGCCTTTTAATTTATTCTTTACATATTTGAGATATGCACTTCGATTTGATCTGAGATTCAGTTAATCCCAAATGGAATTAGAGTTGTCATGAAGTATTTACTCTGTCTCAGCGGTCCTGATGCTGGGGGGGGTCTCAGTTTTGATTGACACACTCCTTTTCCGTCGACAAAAGCAGAGACCGCGGGTCCTGACGTCACCTCTTGACAAACCACCCAATGTTGGATCTTACTTGTGATTGGCTTGGAGTGAAGAGATGTCACGGCAGCCAATCACAGCCGTTCTTGCTCGTCGATTAGGCAGTATCAACATGGCAGCTTTCTGAGTTTTGGTGGAGGGAGCCTGGTGTAAATAAACAAATATTCAAGGTATTTTAAACAACGACAACGTTTGGCTGTTTACGATTAGGGCCTCACGGACCAGAGAGGGATAATGTCGAGTGACGGAAATAAAAAACAGTTCTGGAAAAGAAACGCAGCGAAGGTTCCTGGCAGGTAAGTGACGTGTTCCCTTCTGCTGGCTAATATAGCAACGCTAGCATAATTCACTGACACTGCACTGTTGTGCTTTATAAATAACACTCACCTACACTGCTTGATTAGCGTTATGGCACTAACTGCCTGTTTCTTTCAGTGTCTGCTGTATTTTAGTTCGACAGATATAGTTTATATGGCTATTATTAGCTGGTTTATCAGCTACGCAGCTAACATAGGCTAACAATCAGCAATTTTCCCACATCGCAGTCATAGTTGTAGTGAATCATCATCCATTGTGTCCAAGGGATCGCAGTGATTTCAGAAATAAATTAAGTTCTTTTCATCCCCGTGTGTTTAGTTTTGTACCATAAAGGGATGTGAGATTTTAGACTCAGAGGCTAACATGGATGTCTCGATAATTAGTCCTGTATCAAAGCTATTTCCCTCGTTTCTCACTGTCTCCTCCACTTCCCCAGCATTCAGCACGTGTATGGCGCACAGCACCCACCCTTCGATCCGCTTCTTCATGCTAAGTGAGTGAAATATCATTGTGTTCATTGTGTAGGAAGTTGTTAAACTACTAGTTGTTGGTGGGTTTCAGGTGAATCAGAAAACTTGAGCCTTTCCCTGTACTAAATGGTTTTAGTTCACCCACACAGGTCAAAGGAGGCAAAGGATGGAACAAAGTACCCCTGCACCCTTTATACATCAAGTCTTGTCTCTTTTGAAAAATTTGATGATAGGGTTTTAAAAACGAATTAACACATTTATTTGTGAAATCTTAGGGGTAAGATTATGTTTTTAAATGGACGTCCCAACTTCTTAACTACCTCTTGCACCGTTACAACATGGCCTTCCTCTTATTTATCATACACATGCACACGCAAGTCAATTTGTGTGCCAATTGTAACTTTCAAGGGGACACAAATTATTAGACAGGAATGTGGACGAGCCTGTTTGGTACTACCGTTGACACCTTGCCTGACACCATGGAATGGGAGTTGTCCATAACTGTTTCATATTTATATGCTTCCTTTGAATGCAATTGTTCTTGCTCAGCAAAGAAAATAAGGAACTGAACCTTCCAGCAAACAAAGCTGTTAGATGATTGTAAGTAAAGCCTTTAGTAATTCAGACGGTTTGAGTTTCTTTCATTTTTTTTTCAGGGCCTCAATATTACCTCTGTCATGCCTTAACAGATGGAAAGAATTGTGAAAAAAGAGCCTATTATTCTTTTTTAATGGTTTTCTTTCTTTGGACTGCTGTCTAATTATTGAGGGTTCTACGGAGTTTAATTTATTTGCTTTTTTGTCAAGAGTATAAGTCCAGACAGTCTATTTGTTGCAAAGGAGCATTTTGGTTCAATATGGTAATAGAGAGAGAGGGAGGAGGGGAGTAAGGGGGGGAGGGGGATCAAAGAACCTTCTTCCATCCACAACAAAACCCCTTTTTGCATTTTTTTTCTGAAGCAAATCATATTTTGGGTTAATTGGAAATCTGTCCAATATTTTTTTTGCTCTTGCAAAATGAAACATTGTCGTTATTATACAAACAACCTGACAAATTCAAAGAATAAATAATCCTATCAGTAGAATATTGCCTTTTTGGACATATTCAGAATTTGTTATTTATTTTGACAATAGGTGTTAAAGTTTGAGTGTATAGATGTGCTGACTTGCAAACCATTATTATTTATGTTGTCACTACAACATTTTCATTGTATTTAGATAGTACTTAAAATTTGTTTCTTTTTCTGGTGTTTGCCATCATCACTTGTTCTCTTTTCTTCATTTTCTCTGTCTTCATTGTTCTACCACTCTTGAATAGCCTGATAAAAGCTGGGAATAGGGCTCCCCCAGCCACACCAGGCAAGCCCAAGAAGGCTACCACCTTCCAGGAGTTTGAGAGCATCACGAGTGATGCCTGGGATGTTGGGGATGATGATGATGAGCTGTTGGCCATGGCTGCACAGAACCTTAACATTGAGGTGGTTATGGAGACGGCTAATAAGGTAGACAGAAATTAACCATCTGAAAAAATATGTATTAGTTAGTGCTCTTACATGAACATCCAGTGGAAATAACTGTTGGGATGTTTCTGATAGATTTAAATCTGTACTTCAAATATTGCTAAAAAGTTAAGTTTGGTAGACCCATAAATACTTGCTATATGCAATATCGGGGGCAACTTTGTTTATAAGAGAGCGTCGTTTTTGAACATGTTTAGTCACAAATCAAAAAAACCCTCATTCCAACATTGTTTTGTCCACTGTCCAGGTGATTGAGAATCACAGCAAACAGCAGGAAAGACAGCGGCAGGATGAGACGCTACAGCAAAGAGAAGAGGAAGTGCAGGAAGAGGTGGTTGAGGAGGAAGAGGATGACGACGAGGAAGACGAAGAAGATAGAGTGGAGGGGGGGGATTTGACTAGCCCAGAGGTGTCGTTTGCCTCCCAGAACAGCCCCTATACTGATGGTCGCCTTGTGAAATCCCATAGCGAGGCTCCAATCGGGTCATCGAAAGGTTTGTCAAAGCTGTTTATTTGTATCCAAAATGTTTCAAGTTTACTTGCATGATTTAAAGCTATGTTAGCTGCTTTTTCTTTAATATGCTATACCAATTGAATAATAAGTATATTTGGAGGTTCAATTTAAAGAATATTTCTATTTGTCCTTAAAACTTAGCAGTATTTGAAAGAGAGCTGAAAAACTCCCAAGTCAATGAAACACAAAAAGAACAGGAAAAAAACCCCCAAAGCTATGAAAGTTTTGATTATGATCTTAAACCATTTCTATTTTGCTAAAAGAGCTCCTGAAAACAGCAGTATAAAATGTGAAAAATTATCTATGCATGATATTGATACTTGTTAATGGACAAGGTTACTTTGAAAAATAGGAGTATTTAGTAGTAGTTTTTTAAATGGAAACTATTTTATGTTAATATAAAGAGAGTTGCCTTTTTTATTGGTTTGTATTGGCAAAATAAATAAACAGCTGTTGTCCTTCTCAGTTTTGGTTTTGGGTCCTGCATCCGACTGAGGCACTATCTCGATCCTCACTGATTATGTCCTTGAACAGTTCTGCAAATTTTTTTGAAAATGCTGGTATGTCAGTTCTAACTAAGTGCGAGTATACAGTTTAGAGGTCAGACAGATGCTATCTCTATGCAGAGCTGTTTCACAAAAACAGTCAGTAATAAGTGATCCTTTCTAAGATTTAGTAATTGTCACAGACTTTCTATTGACCTGTAGCCAAACATCTCTGTCATTACCTTTATTTTATTTACATTATTTTGAACTAAGCAAAAGAAAAATAAATGCTGTGGTTTAGTTTGTCATTCTTCCTCATCTCTTTCTCTTTCTGTACTTCTATTGTAGTAGAAAGAGCCTTATACTTATACTTATACCTTATACTCCTTATACTCAGAATCTTTTTCTCCTGACCTTGTTCTTTTCACCAAGTAACTGCTAGAAATGCTCCATATAGCAGTGCATTCTTGCTTTTCGAAATATCCTGAGGAGATATAACTGGCATTGTGACTGTTCTTGACCTATTCTGAAAGTATCAGCTTGGCCCTTCGTTTGTGTTTACTCCACCCCATTATCACTTTACTTTTATTTCAGTTGGACCTTCTCAAGAATGCTGGTTCATTTCTTGGTTACAATTACTGCCTGACTAAGAAAATGTGTTTGGTTATACAGAAAGGTTTACAGGATCCTAGAAATGAGGTAAATATATAACTGTTAGCAAAATGAACAGTAGGGAGCAGACTTAAATCAAAAAGGCACCGAGAATCAAATTTTACTTTAAATGAAAAAAGATAAACTCCTGCCATAGTGTGCTACATCGGTTACCTATCACGACCCAGTAGAATGGGGATAACTGAACAACAGTTGAATTATACAAATAAACTATTACAGTTTACATCAATGAAATTCACCAGTTAACAAATCTCAAAATAAAGAGCAGGATATTTTATTGTATAATTGATGTCAGTAAATGGCCTTAGCAAGTTCACCAGAGTTATTGTCAATGTGATTGTTCCTATTTTGGCTTATTGTGCAGCTCAGTCTTTGTCACTCCCAGTAAAGAACTTCCATACTGAAGTCATGGCATTGTGTGAGGCTGCCCTGTTACTGTCCATTTGGCCTTTTGCTTTGGGTAAACCACCACAAAGGCCATGTTGAATGACACCATCACTTTTAGTAAGGTCTTTTGACGAGGACCCAGTCGCTATGGGTTTGCTTAAAAATTGTCCTTGTTTGTTAGACACATACGATATGACCAAAAAGGCATGACCTTGTAGTTTTTATTAGTATTAAATAATATTACATGTTTACTTTTCAATTTAAGGATGGCATATTTTTTAGTTTATCTGGTGTTTTAATCAGGTAATTAATTTATTCCATTACATATTTGGATGTAAAACTCCAATTGCACATATATTAACTTCAATAAACCGTAAATACTCTGAGGAATGGCCCTATAACACAATTCAAGCATTTTTAAGGCTGTGTTTGTATCAGATGAACATTTGAAATTAAGTCACGATATGAAAAACATTATCACTTCAGTTTTCATCGCGGGTACGCTTTGATTTCAGTTTGGACCAAATCAATTCCATACACATCCTTATTTGTTACAGAGCTTTTCTAGTTTTCCTTGCAAGGACATGATTGGGAAAGAAAGGGTTTTCTACTGTTTACTAGTATTTGCAGCAGATGCAGTGCAACATGAATGATGGATGGCTAACCTTCGGCCTTTATGGCACTGTTGGTCGTCTGCTATTCAGTATGTTGCTGTAGATCATGATTGCCTTAGTTGTGGATTGTCTTCAGGCGATTCCTCTTATCTCCTCAGAGAAGACAGTGAGGAGCCATGTCATTTAATAAGAATATTTTAGACATTTTTTCCCTTGAAATGTACATATTGGTAAACCACAGATGGTTCTTGGGGGGAAAAAACAAAACATGTATTTCAATATCTATATCTCTATATAGATTAATATGCTTCGGTGGTGCTTCAGTGTTTTCTTGATCCTTTTCTGTTTTTTTTTTTTTTTTTTTTCTCCCCTCCAAATCAAATACATGTCGTATTATGACAGCAGTGCTTCAGTTTAATTAGATAAGTGTAAACGACATGTCTTTCACAAGAAGGCCAGAACATTTTAAATTACATTATTTCATCATTCTTGGCACTGCATTGCAAGGGAGCACATTGACAGCCGCTGGTAATTTTGAAGTTGTCTGGCAAGAAAGACACTCTGTGCCACCACAAATGTTTATTTGGAGGGGGATGTTCACCAAGTTTATCCGAGTTGGCGGTATCTTTTATGAGCTTCTGAAAAGAATAAATTGACTATAAAATCAGAAATCACACAAGAGGCGTGACGACACAGAAGCTGCCACAATCTTTAAGATATTCTTTTTTTAATCTTGGTAAGTGTGAGTAAAGCATTTACGCTGGTATTTTTAGATTTTATTTGTTCCTGTAAAATGAAAAATGGATGGCATTCTAGTTTTCTTTTATTGCGATGGAGTTAATGCGACTATGTCACACTTCGTTCTGAGAAATGCTGGCAGTACTTGACACAGAGGTTTGTGTGCATCATGGCACATCTGAGGAAACCTCACCATTGTAGCTGTGACGCCACCAGTTTGCTCCTAATTTGCCTTTGAAAGTTTTGTATGTGTTTAGAAATATGCAACTCTTATTTTGGGCAGATGCAAGGGGAACATGTGCACCACACCTGATTGAATACCCATGATGGAGGCTTCACAGTTGAATGGCAAACATTTTGTTCCAACTGCTGCTATCGCAAAAGTTTCAGTTCAAGATTCGAAGTTTTGATTTCATATGCACAGCAAGGAAACATGCTTCTTTAAAATGAATTCTGTCTTTGCTTTCTGCAGTGAATGCCAAATAGTATCATCTAAGTATAAAATAAATACATAACAGTACACAACAAGCCACTAACAGTTAGTGTTCAATCCTTTCCCAAAACAGCAGCTCCATAAATAGCAAAAGTCACATTGTATTTAGAATTTCGCTTACTGAGGTTTGATGTAGTGCATGGGCTTACATTTGCAGGAGTCCCTCTCTCGAACATGTGATATGGATTATACTCACATTTGGGGGTAAAAAAAGCTCTGAATATTTGATAATATGTCATCTTCAATAACTAACAGAGACATTTGAAACTCAGCTTTAAAGAAAATCTCCATAAATAACATTGAGCTGTACTCACTCATAAGAACTTTCTCAATTTTTTTTTTGTATGAAGCAGTGTTTTTGTATTGCTGAATACAATCTGTGCAGTTTTCAAATTTGCAGTCATCCTTGTAGCCTTCCCAGAGCAGAATAACATTTATTATGTATTTGCGTGTAGCTCGATTGACAGATGTTTGTTTTCGTCACAATTCCACTGATCCTTTGAGTCTTTGTCTGATGCAGCACAAAATGTCAATTAATTAATGACATTTCAGTCTTGGTATTATTACAATCACATAAGCAATAAATCCAGTAATTCTTTTTGTGGTCTTGTTAAGTATCAGCTATTAGTAATCAATGTTATTACACAGAACTACATTATACATTGCCGTGAAAATTACTATTAAAATAACAAATATATAGAAAATATATAATAATCAAAATCAGTCTTTGTTGGTTCAAATGGACTCACCATAAAAATGCTTACTCCTTCTTATTTTTCATTGATTATTATTTTTACAGCAAGCTATAGTCCCCCTAAAATTGAAATAAAACGGCTGCACATGATGTACAATGATGCTGCCACCATACATAACATTCCTTTTTGGAGGAGGAACCAATTAAGCCTGTCGATATATTACCAGAGCCCAGGTTTTGCTTGTCTAGACCCCAAGCTGCCTTCTTGAGGTCCTCAGAGAGTGCACTTCAGGTCCCTTGTGGATTAATGACACGTGGGGTTGGACGGCTGTGGGTAGTCACCCACCTCAAAGGAGAGCAAATCATTAGTATTTTTTTTCATAAAAGACCCGATTGATTCATCCAAACATGAAATAAACACTTCATCTCAATATACTTTGCTGTTTATGAAAACAGATGCTTTCATGTGCTGCACAGTATGAATGCCCACCATTTGTAGCCTGTATGCATCTAAACTTTTGCACTCTGATCTGTTTACTCTTCCACCAGATGCAGCAGTTGAGCACGCAGCTCTCCACAGACAGCGATCTCTGCCTCACCGGCCGCCCGTCATCCCACTAGTGGCTCGTATGGCTGACCAAAACACATCTGGTACTCTGGCCATGACCGAGAGGGAAGCATCCCGTCTGGACAAGTTCAAACAGTTGTTAGCGGGTCCCAACACAGATCTGGGTAAGAGATACTTTGGCGATCGATGTTTTTCACTGTTGCTGTTCGTCTTTCTTCCGTTTTCAGCCGTTATCTAGTAATGTCGTTTTGTATTTGATCTCCAAGCATTACAATTTTCCTTTCTTAGCACTCTTTTATTTCTCACTCTTATTTTGCTTGCATTCAGTCAGCCAGCTGTGCTGTGTTTTTAACGATGCTGTGGGTTGGGGGGGAGTCATTTGGCCATCTGGTCATGCAGATTATGAGAGGAAAAAAATACCACTGACAACAAAAGCAAATGACAGGCCTTTGTTCTAAGCGAATGACAGGCCTTTATGTATCCATCCCCAGAGACTTTGTTTGCTACCACTGTCACTCCAATGACCATGAAATCCTTGCAGACTTGCTTCTCCATCACTGACTTTGTACCCTCTGAAACTAACTTCGACATCAACTTGTTGCATTAAAGATTCAGCTTGTATACTGTGTTCATGTGTGCTGTAAGAGAACCCAGACAACCAAAAATATCTTAGTCAGTATGATGCTACAATAACTACTTGCTTGCTGAAACAGCTGCATTTCTACATTGGTTTTTAGATCACTTCAGTACGTTTTTCAGGCTGGCAGGGTCCTGCTGCTCAGCTGCTTTGTTAAACTTGCTTTGTACAAAAATTATGAATTTACACCGGAAAGAGTTTGTTCACAATCATCAAGATGTTTTGAAGTTTTGTTGGGTTTTGCCCATCTGAATGTCATTGTGGACTGCCCTCACGGATATGCTAGTCCTGCCTGGCCAGTTCACTCAATGAAGCCAAGGTTCCAAGAGCGTTTACAGTACCAATTGGAGGACCAGCCCAAATTCGTGGGGTAACAGTAAAATGATGTTTGGGCTGTATGTAGTTTCAATAATATTAGACTACATGTAAATATCCATGTAAATTTAACAAATGAAGTACTTCCATAGCGGACACTGGCCTTGTGTATTGAGTAGCATACGAGTAAAGTCAGTCGAGATCTTGTCACATGATCATGCTTAGAATCAAGCCTATGAAGTCGTAAGTCAGAAAAAATGTGAATGATATGAATATTGTTGTTACCCATGGAGAATACCACTTCATATTTTAGGTTGCAACTTGTGTCCTTCAGCAAAGGAGCTTGCTTATGAAAAATTGCTGGATTCTGCTGTTTGAATGCATTGCTACTTTTGTAAAATCCTCTTTGCTATTGTGTATACGTAGTTTTCAAATATTGAATGTCCTGGAACATTTGCTATCCTTAAGTGAGCTTTGGGTGTTAATTCTGCCTTGCATGGAATGCATATTGACCTTGCTTGATACTTGTCGAAATCTTTTCGTGGGAAGAAGTAGCCTCTCAGGGGAGATGTGAAACGCTTTCAAGTGAAGAAATTCAAGACGAGTTGCCACAAAAAGATTTCGACTGGAATTAACCATGACTGGGATGACTCAGAACCTCCATAGACAACTTACTTGATAGAGATGGACACGTTAGGACAATTTGAAATGGGCTTTTTCAAATAATATCTGACATGACAAACTCAATACAAAATAAGAGGATGAAAGACAAGTGTTTTAGATATTTCTCTGCTGACTTGAGTTCGATGGACACAAATACTTTAATAAATAAAGCAGGCCACCCATAATACGTCATCTGTCAAGACCCCTCCCATTTATATGTAAAGTGTGTTGATTTCTTATTGTTCTTTTTTCTGGTATATTGTATTTTAACTTTGCTGTCACTAAAAGTGTTCTCCTCTTTTCATATTCAAGCCGTACTAGCCTTTCAAGGGCATGAAACTTTCCTTGTCTGATAGTTTATAGATTTTTACGGTCTGACATAGGCTTTATTAGATCGGAAAACGGCAAAAGACTATTTTCAGGTTGGATGGAGGATGGTGACTGTGGAGAAAATGAAGTTCCACAACACTTTCCTGCCACAATCTGAGTTCCCTTTTCCTGGTGAGTTTCGGTTTTGATAGCTTGTCCAAATGAGCATGCGTACTGTCTTTCCTGCAAGAGAACTGTCAATTCAAAAAAAAAAAAAAGCAAATTTAGGAATTCAATCATTTCTAATAGCGCTGTTTCATAGCTACGTGTTTACTGCTACTGGTTCAAATGTCACCATATGTGCAGTGGAATAAGAACTTGATATTGCAGGACAAGAATACAGAAAAAGAAAAGAAAAATTGAGAGTTTGTCTCGCTGACAGTTCTCTTCATTACTTGCAGTTTCTTTTGACCTTCAAACTGAACAGTCAGGCTATTGAAGTAGTTGCAAAAGCAGCGCATGAAAACCCATCACCAGCTTGACATTGTTGTGTTTAAGTGGAAAGAATATTAATGCAAAGTTGGTAGGGTTGAGACCTAAGCTAAGACAGCAAATGAAGTCCCTACACTTTGAAAAAAATATTTTTGAAGTAGGTTGTCGCATATTATTGGATTAGTTAGACCCAAGTGACAGTTTATTAATTTGAGTAATTAATTGAGGGTTTACAGTTACACACAATGGTATATAATCTCCTTTGAAAAGGTGACTTTGACTATGATGCTGACTTTATTGACCTCGATATTAAGCCATATGGTTTGAAATCAACCAAATCAATGCATACGCAACACTGTATTTCCAATTTCATTGTTGTCATCTGACTCAAAAGATTCATGGTTTAAACTACAGGAGTCACTAGAATACATAGATTTGTTTTAGGAACACTACATTTTTGAGTATTGGATAGAATCCAAAAAGGAGATGCTGGATTTTTTAGAAAGCTGGAATGGCCTTGCCCGAAGAGTCTTACCATATGTGCCATCCCCTTGAAACTTTTTTGAGTAGAATTGTCTGGTTCATCAGCATTAGTTGACAGTGGTTACGACCTGCTCGGGCTGGGTGGATCCTGTACATCAGCTCAAGTGTCTTGAGATGTCGGCCTCAATTAGACCATGCCAGGCATCACAAACCAGCTGTCTAAATTTAGTTTGTTCTATGTGCCATGATTAGATAGGCCAGAATGGGTGAGCCATTCTGCCAGCTGCTGGCAGCATGAAAGATGAACTTCATTCATGGAACATAATTAAGTGAAGGATTGGGTTGGGGAGTTGGGGAAGTATAGAGAGATCGGGGCAGATAAGATAAGATAAAATGAAAGTTTAATGATCCCCTTGGGGAAATTGGGTCATTGTAGCAGGGTGAAATGTGATTTTGATGGAATACAAATTGCAAAGATTTTAATCAGGTCCAATTTAACAAAATATTTTATAGCAAACAAAAGTATTGCCCTCTGACAGGTATGAAAGACTTGATTTGAGATGCAGATTATTTAAAAAAAAAAAAAAAAAAAATCCCGTCAAAAACTGGTTTGTTTTCAGGTGTACAAATGATATGACATTAAATATGATAAACTTTGTGTCCTTAAAGTGAGGTTGTTGTCCCTTTAATCAGTCTGTGACACATTTACATTCAGAAAAAAATCAGACACATACCAACAGACATTGGCAAGGGGAAGGACACCCTCTTGTGTAGAAGCAAAAGTCTTCCGACTGTCCTTGAACTCATTGAAGGGCTGTAGGGATGATCCATCGGGTGGATCTTCTCTTGAATTGTGTAATTAATTGCCGAGGCAGCAGTGTTTTTGGGACAGGTCCCTTGACATGGGGACCGCATGTATGTTTGTGTCTCACTCTGTTGGACAGTGGAGGAATGTTTATGTTTGCTCTAAAATAAAATTACTTATCCAATGGCTACTGGGCTTTTGCTAGGCTTTATTGAGTTTTTTTATGGTTTGGCCCGTACTAGGTTGTGCAATTCATGATGAAGCATAGCTAGATAACTATTTTCACAGCTGTTGAGGTCTTTCAACTATTTCACACAATGAGATAAAGTTATGTGTAAGAATATTTTAATGTGGCAGAGGAAGACAATGTCTATATTTTCTTGTGCCTTCTTTTTTCTTTCTTCTTTTCTTTAGTTAGTCATGTAAATTCTGCCCATCTTGCTTTTGTTCTGATCTTCTACATCTGTCAGTATCTCTTTCTCTTTTTTGTCTTTCACATACACTTCCTCCAACTGTTTTTCTCTCTCCATTGAGCCCCTTGACAGGTTGTGACAGCAGTCTGCTTAGCATGTAAGGTCATGTAGAGGGTGATGACCTATGTGTGTGAGAGAGCGGGGTGATTGATGTCAGGTTGGTCTTAGCTAATTATTCCTGATGTCCTTAGGCAAGTCATCTGTCAGTTGTGTGAAGCTGAATACTGTACCCACTGTACTCCCAGTGAGCAGGGAGATATGTCAACTGCATATCACAATCCACCTACACAGTTTCAGTGCTTTTGATGTAATTGAACAGAGCAATGGGATGGGAAGAATTTTCTTAATGATTAGACAATTACTAAACCCATGGTTAACATTCGCAAGTCCATCATGAGTCCCGGACAAGTTGAATTTATCCAGAATCAGGAGTACCTTGTTGATGGTTCAGATGTGTTACTATAAGTTTCTAAGGTCAGATGTCTACAGCTTTATGCATATTTTTGTGGTTTGTTTTTAATAGGTTTGAAGTCAAATACCTGACATCTGACATGAACCAGTTATTTGCTAGATGACAGAAATACTGCTGTTGCTATGGCAATGGCCCTCTCTCTTCTTCTCTGTCCTGGCAATTTATAGTAAATCTATCTCCTGTTTTCTCTTGTCATCAGTTTCTTTGTTTTTTTTGCCTACTTTTGTTTTTCTGGCTTTGGATATGTGGATATGTGTTTGAAGTGTCTTTCTTGATAATTTAATCTTACACAAATCCAGAACAATCAGGGAACATCCATAACAATAATACACTAACAGTGAGACTCAAATAATATCACAAAAAATGGATGGTAAATGCTAAAGAAATGTGCCAATATGAACACACTTCTTTTCATTTTTTCATCTTGTTTCTTTCCCGTCCATGAGTCCGTACTCTCTGTTGGGGGTGCTGCAGCCCTTTGTTTTACTTCCACTACCTTAATGTGCTTCTCCCCAGCCGGCTTCACCTTCATCGTAGCAACTGTAGTTAGAGGGCCATGTAGCAACCAAGGCCGCCTAATAACACACTTGTGCCACAATCTGCAATCCTGCTGCACATAAGTTATCATATGATGGGCTTAGTGTCAGCAGTCTCTCTAGAGCTAATAGGCACCATTGGACTGCAAAGGGGTGAATTCATTTTAAAGTAGTCCCAATGCTTTGTTTGAAATCACTCTTTATTTATGTGTGACATTTTCAGAGTTGTTCAGGTTAAGAAAATTTAAAAGGAGTGTTAATGCAACATCACAATTGTATTTAGTCTCAGATAGCAACTATCTGAGGGAAAAGGAAACAAAAAATAGACTAAAGATGCATTGAAAGTTGCCTGTCTGCTCAGTTGCCAAGAGACATTCCTGTATGAAGGGGGAATGTATGTTTGCAATATGTGTGTTTGTCCTGCCACATGGCATGTCCTTGGGCAAAACACCTGATTTAATAAAGTTGGTACAACTACTGGCTATCGTCTGTGTCGAAAGTTTTCCAAATTTAAGAGCTTACCTTATTCATATGTTGAACTCTGTGACCTTCCATGTGAAATTTTCCTTTTCACTTTTTTAGCCAAGAGAAGGTTGATTGAATGAACTCCAGCCTTTCCAATGAACACCCATGGTATAAAATTGTATTTAATTTTTACAATGTACATTCGTCATATATTTAGTACCTTTCAAATTTACAAAGACAGATGCCAAGTTACAAGATGTGGTTTTAAGAAGCACAAAGTGTACTTCCAGCATAAAGCAGCAGAGCTAAGCCCACAAGAAAAATATAAAATTTTCCAATATTACACAAATTTATCAGGTCATATAAACACAGGGCATTTCTTAAATTTCTTAACATATGTTTTTTGCATGTCTTTGGTTGAAAACTCTGGTCCAATCACTTTGAAACTTAAAAGTACTCTTACCTCGCTGGTCTACTTGTATGTTTAGTGCAAATAGTTTCATTTACATTGCATATTCATGTTGATTTTGGTCTTGCTGTGTCACATTGACATTTAGAATCACCTGTTGTTTGTTAGGTGGCAGTATTATTCCTTATAAGTTCTGAATACTCAAAGAAGCACCAGGGGAGAAAATAGCAACTGAGTGACTTTGTGTTCTGGATTTTTGCATGCCTTCCAACCTGTACAGATTTTGGCATCAAACTCAGGTGAAATGATTTGTCAGCCTAAAGTATACAAACAGCTTGACTTTGACAAGTTTTACTAAAGTCAAGAGGACTGATAAATTAGTTAGTAAAAACTTCCAGCCTGAAGAATAGAAAAGGATGACTGGGTATTTGACCGATTGTTGTGCTGAATGAATTCCTGTCACTCCCCTGAGGTGATTATTGATACATAATTTTCATGTATTCATAAAACATTAAAATTTTAAACATTTTTGTTCCTCTCTGTAAGGCATCCTTCCTTTAGCTGGTTCGTTCTTTGTGTGATGACTGCTATATGAATTTATTTATGAAGATTCTAGAATGTCACTTACAAATTTTGTTTTGATAACGTCTTGTATCGCTGTTCCTTTTTTACATTTGAAAGCTATACTAGAATTGTTGCGCTACCTTTCGCTTGCTTGATTGGTTTGCTTCAGTAGATTAAAAAGTTAACCTTTACTGTTCATGACATAGTTTTATATTGCCTCTAAACTCACATTAGGACTCATAATGAGCTGACCAAACAATGCAACATACTGAAAGTGAGCGAGTGATGGAATCAGACAAATCTGTAAGTGAAAATATGGATATATGGGTTTATCTTTTAAGCACTGTATATTCTGACACCGTGAATAGACATTTATCATTCATCAAGCAAATAGTAAATCAATGTTAATTGCTATTAATTTTTGGCCAATAATGATCTGATGGCAAGCGTATAGAATTTAAATAGTATGAAGATGAAAGAAAATTAAAAACAAATTAATTTGTAGTAAGTTACTACATATCGTCTGTGTTATCAAAACATTTGTGTCTTCTGGCCCCATCAACACAGTACTCTCAACTGGCTCCAGCCATGAGGTTTTCCTGTGTGTGGAGAGTCTCCTCAGGGAAGTCCTGAAAGACACTTTATTATGAACTATGAAGTGCAGTGGGTTGAAGTGAATAAGTATTTTATTTACGAGTTGTTTAATATTTTAAATCAATTGAATTTTAAAACGATTGCAAGACATCGGACATCATGATAAAATTTTGCATCAAACATCGGTTTTGTTATGGATACATTTAAGCTAAAATCCCTTCAAATGTGTCAGTGTTGCAAAATGAATAGATTGAGAAATAAAAAAACATTGAGTGAGATAGTGTATGTATAATGAGAATGATTTAGCACAAATGAGAAATATACAAAATGCATACATTAGCATTCTTGCCATTGTAGTGATTTCCCACTGATAAAGAATCCAAAGATAAAGTTGAACCAGATCGATGTCAGTGACAAATGGTGAATTGCTTGGTTATGTATATCGCCATCCTCTGCATTGGAAGAGGGGCTTGAGATTACAATGTGATCTTTGGTCAAAAAAACAAAAACAAAACAACAAAAACAAAATCACTGTGGTAATGTCTGGAGTGTCTAATTTTGGTTCAAATGACACAAAGCTTTTCTACCACCCTTGGGAGTGGAGTATATGAATAAGAATACCTCAATCGTCAGGGGTCCTCCTCAGAAAGCTCGATGCTTCATATGATGATGAGCTGTAAAATTTATGAATTTGTGACCTTATTACCTCTATGTCTGCCAATCTGGGAAATACTTTTCTGCTTTTGACTGACATCAGCCCTATCCCTTCACATGATCCATTAAGCCTGTACTAAAATCACTGAGCATAGTTATTTTGCTTTTCCTTCTTGTATAGTTATACCTGCAAAGTTATGTAGTTGGAATGAGAAAATCTCTCTGATTCAGACAATCAGGTGCCAGGGCAACCTAGCTCATGAAAGGAAACGCAAGTCTGAGGGCAGTGTCCTTACACACTGTAGTTATAACACACCCATGATTTTTTTTAGAATTTTTTTTTTCTCCCTTCAATAGAAACACCTGTAAACCCATAAAGTCATGCATGCTAGATGTCCTCTCTTAGCATCTGGGCAATTTTCCAGGTCTCTTGACAAGATATAATCCAGGAGGGGAGTATCTGTTTACAAGACTCACGTTAGTTTATGAGCCGTCTGCTTCCACCTGCCATCACCTTGTCCTTTTGATGATCGAGACCGTTTAGGACTCTAACTGCATTCAAAGTTTAATAGAGGGGGATCTTAACTTTTTAACATGTCACAACAATGGTTAGCATTTTTGTTAGCATTTTGTTAGCATTTTTGTGTTACCTCATGTTGAATGATTTCAGATGCAACTGGTTCAGTTGAGTCATAAATAGCTGCCAGTCGATTGGTTTCTTTTGTCATGTCATTGTTAAGCAAGACTGTTGTTTTGGATGACATAACTGACATATATTCCCAAGACATACTGTAGCATTCAACTGTCATTGTTTAACTTTGCAGTTCCCCTTACTTCAGTTCTCTCTCCACTGAGTACAAAAAAAATATATATATATATATATATTTCAATTTCAGATTTGCCGAGGATGTTTTTGTTTCACAATGAGAGCCGAATATCTGGCAGGTGTGTGTGGTATTCACTTTTGTGTGAATCGCTGCGAACCTTTTGGTGTTTTGCCCGAGTGGTCGTGCTCCAACTGAATGATGCCTGAATAGTGTATGGCTCCGGCCCGCCAACTGCCTTTCCTCCTGCTCCCATCAGCTCCCTGCTCAGCCAGCACTAACTGACAGCGCTTCTCACCTTCTTGTTGTCTTCAACTCTTCTTACTGGCCTTCATTCCGAATAGTGCACACGGGCAGGTTGATTGACTGAATGGTACACAGACATGGAGATATGAAAAAGTTGCAGGAGAAGGCACAATCATGTGCTCACACTGTCTGCAATTATGGTTAAATGCATATTCTTCACCATATTCTTGCCTTTATTTATGTAGGATTGCGAACCTCACTGTGGACTGAATGGGCTCTTAGATCCAGCCCCAATGTATAACCCGGTCTACAAAGTTTTCTTTTTTCTGATAGAAGAAATGTTCCTCTGACCCAAATGTACTTGGTTCAAATCCCCATGCAGCCTGAAAGAATCTGGGCCAAAGAGGTGAATGAGACAAATTCTTTCATCCCTCAGCAAGTAAAGTCTCGGTGGCATTTATTCAGGCCTCCAACCCCATCTGCTTTACTGGAGTTGATGTCAGCCAAAGCACATGAGAGCCTACACCGGAAGAAACTGAATTTGACCTCCTCCCAACATCTTACGACTGCATTATAATAATTCTGTTATTAAAACGGTTCAATTCATTTCGTGAAAATACCATCATAATACTTAGTTATTTTTTGCCCTCTGAATGTTGCAGAAGTCATTGAGTATTCATTACCTCTTAGGGTCCCATATCTGAGCAGATGTTGTGGGTGTTCAACAGAAGGTACATGGTGTCCTAATCACCCCCCTGTGGCCCCCAGCTTATCTCAAGCCAAGACAAAGTGTGTCCCTGTAAGTTCATACATAATGGAGTACAGTAGACAAGAACACTGGGAGAAGACGAGCAGCCACTGCCCTTGAGTTGCTCATTGCAGATGTTACAGGTGTTTCTCATGCTGGGGTGGAGTATAGCTTTTCTCTTTGTCTCTAGACTGATCCCCTGAGGTCAGTGCCTGACAGCATGATAAACACTCACACTACTGATCACACTAATTCCAATACATGTATACAATAATGTGATGTTTTATCGGTCCCCATGGGGAGATTCTGTTTTAACTTTCCCTCTGCTTTCAGCTCTTAATGTATACTTTGAAATGATTGCCTGTGGGGTCAATTAACTGTAAATGTTGTTTTTTTAGCGCCTTGGTGTCTTATCTCTATGCTGCTTCTGTCAAGACCTTCAGAGACCAACTTTTTGTCAACAGTTGCAATGTTTTTTTTTAAATTACTATTTATTTTCCTAGTTTACGATGTGTATGAAGTCTGATAAATTTCTCATCTAATATGTCTTGTTTATATTATTTAATCTCTTCACCAAAACTGACAGGCAAATCTAGCCCCTTATCACCCCCGGACAATTTCAGAAACCATTCAGTCACATTTTCACCCCAACAATAGATTAATTTTTCAAAATGTCATAAAATAACTTATTTATTCCATTGGACTGAGGGCATGACTGTGTCCTTCTTAATGCTCTAGACATGCACTAGACAGTTAGATATGTTTTCAGAAAGATGAGCGGGTCTCACACTAATGACATGACATCTGTAATTTAGCCTGGGCGTCAACTATACTCATGCCGCCTTCTTTTTCTCTGCCCACTGTAGGAAATTGAATGATCTCCTCAGAGATGATTTGTCAGAAATTAGCGATGAGATTGTTGCACTTACATAAAAGCATTACGGGTATACAGAACATACATAGCATATGCGAGTGGATTTGCACGAAATGAGAGTGTCAACACAAAATCGATTTAACATACAGATTACTGAATACATAATTCTTCACCTTAGAGAACTGTAGGGGAGGGCTAATTTTAATATGTGAAACCAGAAAAAATATTATTCCTGTTTGGCTTTACCATTGTTCTTTGTTGTGCAGTACCATCACAAAACATCAATATCCCGACAGTCAAGTCATCCTTACTCATATTGGATGGATGTAATTCGGATTCTGCTGTGGTCCAGTTTACTGCTATACAGTTTTAGGAGAATAATGATTCATTTTAGCCGAGACTGTTTGATTTTTTTTCCCTTTATCTTATATTTGATGCAGGGTTATGTCTGCTAGATTTGCTGGCCACAATATGCCATGCAACTATTTGTCCCTCACCCCTTTTTACAAACAATTGTGAATACACTTGAATTGATTCCTCCCCAATGCAAATGTCCTTTCATCCTTAAGCAATATCCTGCAATTGCTAGTGACCAGAGGGGACAAGCCTTAGTGGAAATAACTGCAGCATACGGATGTGAAGACTATTAGCCAACTTGTGCCTCACGCCCCTTCGACCCTCCTCTCTTTGCCCCCCATGGTGAGATTAATGCCAGGTGGGGGAAATATAACATAGTTTAATTAAGCCCGAGTCCACAAGATTCATGGACTAATTTCTTTGTCTGACAGTGCAAATGAAGGTTCAAAGGGTGCGAGGCAAGAGGAGGGACACCCTTGACTAGCTGTTAAAGAGTAATGAATGTGGAGCTGCACATGGGGCAACAATTTCACCCTTAAAGACTAGAACTTAGCTGAAAATGTTCTATAACATCACATTGGTTAGCTCACAGAACGTAAAGTTTATATGTCTGTGAAAGCTGGCTCACTGTGTGTTCATATGCAAATTGACAAATTATTATTATTATTATTATTATTATTATTATTATTACTACATTCAAATATGTAAAGAGTATTTCAGCTTTGGTAATGGCTATAGTTTTCAAAATATACTTTAACAAGCTGTTACATTGCGTGGATATACCACCCTGCATATACCAAACCTGTATACAGTATGTATCCTAGTGTCTCTCCCAGCTATTATGATACATGCAAAAGTGTAACCCGTAAAGTGTTTTGGGAATGTAGCCTCTCCTATTGAGTGGTTAAGATCTTTTGGTTACTCATAACAAACCTACACATATCAAAACCGGCTACTACTTCCATGGAAATCTTTTCATTGTTGCCCCCTCTGTCCAGTTCACTTACCCCCTCCACAATGTTCATATGGTTTGTCCATGTGTGTATTCAGCAATATCTTCCACAGTTTTATTGGAAGATACTCCTTAGTGTATCCCTCTAAAAATCCTTACAATTGCCCCTGCCAATGTAGCATGTTCAAACTAATCAAGGCTAAGGAGTCCCCCATTTGTAGTTCTATTACAAAGTGATAATTTTGATTTTAACTTTTTGCTGAGCAGCTAATGCATCAGACCACCATCATCCACAGGGACTATAAGATGACAATGATGAATCTACCTCCCTTCTTACCCAAAAAATACTGTTTAGAAATTGCTGTAATATTTTTGTCAATCAGTAAGCTACAATCAGTCTCTCATGACCAAGCAAAACAGAAAATCTCCTAATGATGCACAGTGGTACTGGCTGTGATTTGAGGGCAACGGCAGGCCTGCAGTGTCATTCCGTTTCTCTGTCCTTCTCACTTTTGAAGTGTATTATTTTGTTAACACAACTTGTTAAATCCTGAAAGAAAAACCCAACAAAAAAAACTTTCCTTTCATAAGCAAAGTAGTAATCATGCCTGTTAAGTTGGGGGGGGGGATCAAATGCTGCTTTTTTCTGAATGTCTCTGTCTGAGTAGAGAGCAAAATACTGTACGTCTACATTTATGCCGAGATACAGCTTGCTGTTCCAGTGGTAGTCCAAGTAATCAAAACCCTGTACAACTGCAGGGTTCTTACTCCCTCCAAACCAGTTCAGCCATGCTGTGTACTAGATCACTGTATTGAATATCTATATCACAAAAGTCACAGGGGACATGGAAGGAGGAAATTTGAGGTGAGAGATGAACAGGAAATATAGGGATTGAGTAGCTGCTCACATCCTTTGACAAGCTTAAACGCCTTTCACTCAATGGGCTTAGACCACTGCTGTTTAGCTGATTGGTATTTGCTATTCTGCTATCTGTCACTGACTCCATTGCATTTTCCTTGAAGAACAGCAAAGACACTGTCATTTGGCAGCTCTAATCAATACTGTTCACTCTGTTCGTAGAGCTTATCAATTTCCACCCTGGGTTTGAATTAGACTGTTAGAAGAAATTGTCTTGTTCTTTAGGTTTCTTGAGGTTATTGTTGTTTTTGGTCTGAAAAAATGATTTTAAGGCTGTGCCATTTCATTTGCTCTAAAATCAGTTTCCTGTTTTCCTTTGATTCTTAAAATGTAGTTAAAGATAAAGATAATTCCATTGTATTTTTGCCTGTGGCAACTTGTTTTGATTGTTAATGCTGTTTACTTGTGTAATGCTTAGACTTGTCAGGCTAAAGTGACAGATAAGGATTGAAACAATAGGATTGCTTTAGAAACAACCAATGTGGGAAATTTCAGCTTATTTTAAAACAAAGTGCAAGGGAAATGCACATCCCTTCTGAAGTATTACTTTTCTGGTTGGGGTGTAATCATTACTTCACCACTTCTGAAATATTGTCTTGTTTTGTCATCAATCTCCATCTAACCCTATCCTACACCTATCACACCAACTAACTTCATGTCCTCTTTCACTACGTTCATAAATCTTCACTTTGGTCTGCTTATAGGCCTGCTGCCTGGCAGTTCTAACCTCAGCTTCCTTCTACCCAGACTCTCAGTATCTCTCCAATTTACATGTCCATACCAACTCAATCTGGCCTCTCTGACTTTATGTCCTAACCATTCAACATGTGCTGCCCCACTGCTGTACTCATTCCTGATCCTACTTCGTCAACATTGTTATCTCTGCTACCTCCAGCTCTCCTTTACTTCCATAAAACATGTTATAAACCTGTAGTGTGACATGTGACAATCTTTTGCGTCATCTTTTGTTGAATTGAACCAGAGACAGTGTGGTGGTTCTTTCCTTGCTGTATTATGTTTTACAGGAAAACTAAACCCAATGTGGCTTACAATCATTTGCCGAAGAATTATAATTTTTTTCTAATCCGCTAGGTGGAGTCATCATAGAAAATATAATAGTCATTCCTTAAGCCAAACGATTACAGTCAACGCATGCAATGGCATTGATTCTTTTTTTTTTTTCTCAAATATGATCCTTTTTGGACAGACAAATGATATCCTACCTTTTCATTGTTGCTGAGGTTGGGTGAAATATAAGATTCAGGTTGCTAGATTGTGCAAGACGATGGATTTTTTTTTTTCTCGAGTCAACGCTGCTCCCCTTAGACTCCCATCACTTATTATTGTCATTGTGTTTGTCAGAGAGATAGCAATATAGGCCAGCTGTCATGTGAGGCACCAAGCATTAAACCAAATTTTCAGGGTCTTCATGGACCAGACAAATCTACTCGTCTTAAACCCCTGAATGAAAGTTCAATTTGCACCTCTCCATTAGATTTATTTTACATTATAGCCTGCCGGCTCCCCCACTTTGTCCTGTGAGAATGTAGTTAATAATCCACCCCTAACCGTTATATGACTTAAGTGAAGGGGAAAAGCAAGCAGGTTTATTGATTGTATGATTAATTTAGGTGTTATAGGATAAAATAAATATACTGTGATTGTCTTTGCTTTATTGCAAATTATGACAATTTCCTTTCATTAATGATATTCAACCTGTATTTACTAGCCTCACAAAAAGGTAGGAACTGTCTCTGATTGAAATAATTGCAGACTTCATGTTGATGCTTTTGGTCATGTCATCATCCGCCAGAATTGTATGCAATGATATCCATGTCAAAAAGGGGATCTTTTCTATGTTTCAGCAAATTATCTTTATTTCCTATCTTGTTAATGGTTCCTATAAACATTCATTTCATATTACTAGTAACATCCATCCCTCCATCCATTGTACAACATATACAGACAGACAACCATTCACTCTCTCATTTGTACATTTAGGCCTTTTTACCCAAATTTCACTGGTAACATGATACAAAAAATTGAGAAAAGTTTCAGGGGTTCTTGTGATAGAAGAATATCAGTCAGAATGAAAGGAAGGGTGTACAAAACAGTGGTGAGACCAGCGATGCCTTATGGTTTGGAGACAGTGGAACTCAACAAAAGACAGGAGGCAGAGCTGGAGGTAGCAGAGATGAAGATGTTGAGGTTTTCTTTGTGAGTGACGAGGATGGATAGGATCAGGAATGAGTCCATCAGGGGGACACTACATGTTAGATGTTTTGGAGAGAAGGTCAGAGAAGCCAGACTGAGATGGTTGGGTCATGTACAGAGGAGGGATAGGGACTATATTGGTAGACGGATGCTGGAATTGGAAATGCCAGGCAGGAGGTCTAAAGGAAGACCGAAGAGAAGATTTATGGAAGTAGTCAGAGAGGATATGAAGGTAGTTGGCGTGAGAGATGAGGATACAGAGAATAGGGTTAGATGGACAAAGTTGATTCGCTGTGGCGACCCCTGAAAGGGAAAAGACAAAAGGAAAAGAAGAAGAAGAAGATGATAATTTAGATGATCAATTCATTTAAAGAAAGAGACTCTGAATTTTAAGGTTGAGCTTTTATAATGAGTCTAATTTTCATTTCACTGTGTTTTGAAGTTTGTCCCACTGTGTTTGTAAATGCTTTAAAAGATGGTCAGGAGATATACCTAACTGAGACCGGACTTTTGGGTTAATGTTTGAATTTTTACTTCAAGCTATTAAGAATTGAATTTTGTGACTGATGCTCTTTTGAACAGCAATGAATTATAATGAATCATATTTGACCTGACTATCAAAAGTTTGCAAGAAATGTGATGTTTTTCGTGACCAATAAACTTTCACTCTCTGAATTACATGATGTCAACAGCTAATAGCCAGTCTTTCAGCTGGTCAGCTTCACAGCTATATCAATAAAACAGTAAGATTAGATACATATATAGATATTATATCCCTGTTCCTTAATCAGAATAGTTTAGGTTATTTGCAAAAATAGTCATGCTTTTGTTCTTAAAAGTATATTTTGTTATTTTATAGAAGAACTGCGGAAACTCAGCTGGTCTGGAATACCACGACAAGTCCGACCAATTACATGGAAACTGCTTTCAGTAAGTATCATGTATACATACACATTCAGTTACAATGACGATATCCAGGGGCTCATTGCTGTCCTTTTCATCCACTTCGGGGCCTCATGTTTCAGAGTGACAATGCAAGGGTATCTTTACACAATACCTAAAAGCTGAAAATGTCCCAGTTTGCCCATGGCTTGTATGCTTTCCAGAAATTTCACTCATTGACAATGTTTTGGTTACGTACTAGGGTGTACCTAGTTTCTCTGTATCTAAGAACTTGAGATTGGCTTTTGGAGAAGGGAGGGACAATATTCTGCAAGCTAAACCTTAAAAACTTAATAACAACATGTTGCGATATGGTGTATTGCAGGAGGAACACAATTTTTACAACATCACACTGATCACTATATGGTAATTTTGAGGGAATGTGTAAATGTATATCTATATCCCCAAACGGGTTGTACAGTATCACTAGATACGTGTATTATCATTTCTCTTAATTTATTATGAGTGAAATCGTTAAAATTTTTGATATTCCCAAACATTTTTTTCTGTGTATGAACATAAATTAATGTAAAGAGTGAAAAGACTTAAAAACATTCTTGCAGAAAATCAAACTCCAGATTCAAAGAAACTATTTAACTTCATGATTAATCACAGCCATGATAAGACAGATTGTAGAGATGATAAAAGAAAAAAATGTATGGATGATCTCAACCACAAACTCTCACACACATACACACACACACACATGCACAAATCCACACCAAGTTGATGTCATGTTCTTTATTTCAACCTCCTCCTCATGATTTATGAAGATATGGTAGCATTTCAGCTTTTTTTTATGGAAATTTCAATGAGGGAAATTAATTGCAAGGCACAGATAATTTATTCATGAGACACTCTGTGTGTTTACTCATTAAACTATTGTTGTGGTGTACTGCTCCTAGTCTGCTGAGAGACGCCTGGCTTTTTGAACGCCGTGACTCTTCCATTAATAACCGCACAATTGCTAATGTGCCGCAGAAAAGATGTCATTAAAGGTGCTTATGTGGGGATGTGTGTGGCTGGTTGTGCATTTTTGGTCATGGACAGTTCCCAACTGGACATTAACAATTCCTTTGTTTCGGACACTTGTAAAATTAAGGCTGAAGAATGTCTTTTAAAGTTACAAAGCAGTTGCTGCAGCAAGGAATAGGCACTTTCTATAGCTGTTGTTTTTTGAATGAGTTTGCATGTGTGTTTTTTTTATCTGGGTGACATCATGCCGTGTTGTGGTTTGCTAATGTAAAATCATGTGCGGTTATTTACATGGTAGTGTATGAAGGTGAACATGCATTTCTACATACACAGTATATACATTTATGTGGTTGGGTCTGTGTGTTGGCATATATATTTGTCTGTTTACATGTATGTTGTTTTGTATTAGAAGAAATCTTGGTAGTTACGGCATTGTTGTATTTTGGGAATGATTATCTGCTTCTGCCATCCTGCTGAGAAAATTCCTCAACTCTTCAAACTCCCCAAAAAATAATGGTCCAAATGCTCTATACTTCACTGTACAGAGTGCTTTATGTTCTGCAAAATACACATAGTATTGTCATGATTGTTGTTATCACCTCTAGGTTACCAGGGAATCAGTAGAGCATTCTGGAGCTCACCCAGCCGAGCCATTGGCTACCAGACACACCACATACGTCCTAGTGAACCCCATTTTAATGGAATATAAAATGGGTCTCGGAAATATCATATATATTTTAATTGCTTCAATTTAATAGACTTTTTTTTTCAGTTTGATTCTTGCTCATTAGCATGTATTTTCTGACCCATATATCTGTTTCCTTTTAATTTCAGCCAGTGACTTTTTAAATTCTGCATACACGCGCATTATTCTGTTTTCAATTAATGAAATAAGTGCAAATTTTGTAAAACGATCATTTATTTGCAGGTATTGCTCATTTAGTAAAAAAACAAAAAAAAGACCTGGTGCGTTCTCTGTGCTTACTTGCTAGTTGCACAGTGGATTTGCTATCTCCATTGTGCTCTGTACGTTTGTATATCTGCTGTATATCTACTGCTTCCTCAAATATTGAAAGGTACACAAATACTGTACATGCAGCTAATTTAAAAAGTGGCCTAAAAAGGTCAAGGGCTAAAAAAGGTAGCAAGTAATATTTAAGTGAATTAAAAAAGTGATCATGTATAATTACATCTTCAATGAGAGAATAAGTTACCCGTTCATATTAATCCATATTTAAGACTTATTTTGGTCATGCAAGTTCACGCCCATTGCCAAAGTTTCTTTCAGTTGAAGTTATAGCTATCTCTGTACATGCCTTGATTTCTGTGTGAATTATCGAAGGGCTTAACCCAAGGCTTAAGATGAGGCTGAGAGCAGGCACAATGTCAAATGCTCTCATATCTTCAGAAGTGTCATAACACTTGACTGACTTTTCTGTTCTGGCTGTGGTAGCTAAGAAATAGATAGGAGGGTCAGGCTTGAAAAATCTTATTTTCTCTCTCTCTCTCTCTCTCACTCAGTCACCCCCCCCCCACACACACACACTCACACTCACACACACTCACACACACACACACTCACACACACACACACACACACACACACACACACACACACACACACACTCACTCACTCACTCACTCACTCACTCACTCACTCACTCACTCACTCACTCACTCACTCACTCACACACACACATACACACACACACATGCAAAGTGTATGCCAGATTCCATAAACGTGGCACAGGTACCCAATAAAACTTCACTCCGGTGATGTCCTTTGTCCCTTCTCTTGCTCAGTTGCGTGCACCAACTTTCGATTATTTTTTTTTTCCTAACACCAACGGGCTTGTTTGAGCTGTCCTCTTATTTTCCTGACAAAGACATGAAACAAATTTTACCCCTGTCGCCAGAGCTCAGTAATACCACCATAACAAACTGCACTTACTATGACATAATATATGGCATACATAACGGCCTCTGCTATCATTAGCTTGTGTTGAAATTTAGAAGCAAAAAGGAGGTGACAGCAAATGGTGAAGGGATGTATTTCTTTGCCTTTACCTCTCGTCACTATGTGAGCAGAGGGCTCTATAGGTTGCCCCAGGCCTTGGAAACACATCCAGTCGGACCTCATGCTATTTCAGAAATAACACCATCTCGTTTCATTTGTTTAAAGAGCACTTGGTGTGCAAGCCTGAAGGGAAAGGAAAATAAATTAAATGGCATTTCTGTTTTGTGAAAGAATGTCAGCCTGTGGCAATATGTACATTTGCTAATGGAGTGTGGCTGTTAAACGTGAAGTGTTTGGGACATGAAAAAACTAACTGGCTGTGGAAATATTGATAAGGCTAAGGAGTTATATGAGATAGATCTTGTAGCAGCATATTTGATTCTAACATTATTATGCTTAACTATACCAAGTAGTTTATATTATTGTGTGTATTGTGAAAGAAAAATGTTTTTTTTTCCTTCTGTTGGCTGGCAATCTTCCTTGATAGTCACAAGTTTTAAGCCATCTCTCACCATGCTAGAGCGTTTGTAGTCTATTAATAGTTCTTCTGTAGTTTCATTAAAACAGATTTCTAATCACCTCTCACTGACAGACAACAGCATACCAATTTTGTATTTTATAATTATCATAGGTAAGGAAAAATGGGATTTGACTTTTAATTGACTTACTATAAAGCAAAATCAAATGAAGAAGAAATCGAAGCAATGCTGCTCACTGTGTATAATCAGCATTTGAATTTTATCAACCTTCACTTCAAACGTGTTATAAAGGCCTACTGACAAAAATGTTATTAATTTCGATGAGAAAAAAATGCAAACTAGCAAATGGAAGAGGAAATTAGGAAGCAGAAAGATACACATTTACAAACAAACTTATTGAGTTGATTTATTTTTCTTGCTATTCATGTGATGTCATTGTCATTTTCACTGAACAAACTAAGGATCTCACCAATTCATTTATAATTAATTAAGACCATGCTTCCATGATGGAGATTTGCAATATTAGTTCACTTGCTCACTCATGGCTGGTAAACCTTTAATAGAATATGCCATTGGCTGCAAGGTCTGTCCTCAACTTTGTGGACAGCATTGCAAGTACCGCTGTCTACCTGGCCATAATTTAGCTTGATCACATCAGATGCGTCCATCCATCCATTATCTACCCCTTTTCCTGCACTAAGGGTCGCAGGGATGCTGTAGCCCATCTTAGATGTCATCGGGCGAGAGGCGGGGTACACGCTGGACCTATTTTCATTTAACCTAACATCAAAATTAGTTTGTGTGATAAAATAATTTTTGTTCTTAATTTATGACAATCATTTTGATGATTATGGGCTTGTACTGTGATATTGGATCCAACATCTCCTGAAAACCGGTGGCTAATTGCATTCCCTACCTTCTTTGTACATATAACCATCCCCATTTTACATTTTTGAAAACTAAATATGTTAAAGCCAGCTGATGGCTTAAAAACATCCCCTAAAACAAGACATAAACTCAAAAAGAGTCACAATGTACCATTGGGGTCTACTCCTTTGTGCACTGTAGAAGAATTATATTGTCAAAGATGTTTGATGATCTTGTGAGATTATCTCTGTACTTTTTCAAAATCCAATGAAGACTTTGTAAATGATTTTAATATGAAACCGCTGGTGCATGAAGGGGTGTTAATTTGAGCTTAGAGGAGCACAGAAGAAGTCACTTCGTGATGTTGGTCCTGCACAATCCTTCTTTGTTTGTTCCAAAGAGGCTCTGCGACTTGGGAATCTCCACAGGATGCAGCCTTTGGCTGTATTTTTGGCAGTTCGTTTCTAATCTGTTTCCAGGATAATGCAGCCTTGCTGAGTAAAAGTCAATTTAGATTGTGAGAAAGCTTAGTAAAAAAATAGATGAAAAAATAAATAAATAAAAACATTGTTCATTTTCATCATTTTAAATTTTCTAAATGGGTTCCCAAAGCACATTTCCCCTGTTTTCACTCAAGTTTGCTCAAGTGGAAGATCCATTAGAGAGATGGAAGAACTGAAGGATTGAGGAGTAGATTGATGTAGGGATGAATGAAGAGATGAGGTTCATGCAGTCTGATTAACAGAGGCAGGAATCACACAGAGTTGCCTTGCATTTATGCCACTCTTCCAGCCTCCCATTGCTCTGTATTTTTTAAATCTCCACCCACCTCTTAATTTCAAGCAGTGGGCCACATACAAGCTCAAAGTTTGTTACTAAGGTTAGTCCAGCGGGCACAACAAGCTCTGGGATACTTGATGGACCTCATATTGAGAAATATTCTATTTTTGTTCTCTCTTTCTTTTTTTACCACTCTTTAATAGAGTTGAAAGGTTTACACTGCGCTCCCTTCCACTCCAATGAGCTCAGTGTGAATTGTAAGTGTTTTTGCACAAATGTGAACACTCGAAACAAACTTAGAGTCCCTGAGGCTAACTAAACTGAGGCCACCTCTCAAGGTGAGATGTTGTCTACTTTGTTGTTCCCATAGCATCTGAAAGCACAAATAGATGTGCTCATCAAATCGGAGCTGTATTAAGACATTTGGGTCTTATTGTGCAGTCTTCCCTCCTCACCCAAAAGTTTCTTCCTTTATGTTTGATGGTTGTCATTCACAATTGTCACAAGCATGCACAAATCAAATGGAAAACAATGTGTTAATCCTGGTGTAATTTATTTCAAAATGATGATAAAGAACTTAAACCTTTAGCTGAGGCAAAAGATTTGTTGACATTGTGCATACATTTTTTCCCGTTGCGCTGCACTTCGAGGCATGTTATGCATTTGGATGTATTCCAATTCTGGGCTATGGATCTTTTGCCATTATTAAAGCTCTCAGGAAGTATTATGTTCTGAGGGCAATTAGAACAACATATAACAGACATTGTAGGCCAACATTTACCAGGAGTTCAACACCACAGCCCATCACTTGGCTACCTTGAAATGCCACTCTACAAACTGGAATCATGCTGCTGTGCATCAAATGGATTCTACTGAAGTGCTCTCTGTGGTGGTCATTTTCCCTTTGCTTGTTGCGCACTGCAAACAATAATTGAAGAAATACCAACTTCCCAAAACAGAAAAACACAGAACGGCAACTGAAGGTTATTGGAAAACAAAATTAATGAAATAACCTGGATGAGTCTCCTGTTGTGTGGTACATTTTATAAGTATTAAAATGAATAGTACACTAATTAGTTTTGCTTTAAGCTAGAGATACTAACTGCCAAAGCTCCTTTTGACCTGCTTGTCATGAAAAAGGTTCTATGTAAGTTGGAGGGCACTTTCTTAACAAATAAATACACATTTTAGAAGAGTGGCAACATTTGGGGAAAAAGGATAGTGCCATGAATTTCCGAGGTGCAGTGGGCCAAGATGTCTGGTGTGTGTTTCTACATTGAAAAGAATGTTAATGGCTGTTTTAATGCAGTTTTATGCTTCTTCCATATTTTGACCTTTATTCTCGGGATGCGAAGGTACTCTTGAACAAGGGGTGAAAGCTCTTTAACGATCTACTAACCAAGCCCAATAACTCTTAATTCTGCACTTCTTTGATAATGATCTCTGAGAATGTAAACGGAAATCCAGGTTTCTTTAGCTCCTTGCCACTGAGAGAAGAAGCTCCTTCAAAGTGAATCTGGACCAGATAGAGAACACAATTCTTTTTCATACCACTGGACAAATAAAACACAAAAATGGTGCCTGCTCTGAATGGCCACTTTCATAGAACAGAGTTTGATGAAGAAAAAAATATGACTAAATGTATAAATGACCTTAAGATAAACTCAAGTAATCGATAGTAGCTTGTGTTTCAGTCAATTGATTTGTTACCAAACATTGTCAGTTAAGAAATCAAAAAAATTAAAGCAGAGGCATTAATAAAGGCATATCAGTGATTCACTGAGTTGCAGTTCACAGTAGATAGGAAATAAAACAAAATTTTAATGCTGCTACAATTGTGTGTGTGCGAGCCTGCATGCCTTCTTGCCTGCCTGTGTGTGCATGGCCAACCATTAATGCGACTGCAATGTGATTGACCTCCACTTAACTGACCATTAACCTTCAATACACGCATGCCCCCCTTGCCTTCATTTGGCAGAATACTCATAACATTGAAGCATTGTTTTGTTGCTGGCCTGTTGTGTTTGTGTATTGTGTTTTCATGTGGAACACTTTCAGCATGTGATGGATGGGTTTTTTGGCAGATGGCAACCGTCAGAGACACTGCTTTTTCAGAATCCTTGCAAAAATGGGCTGCCAGGAAAAAAAAGCAATGCTCAGATAGATTGTACATCTGGTATTTTTTGGTATTGTTTTGGGTGAAAAGGCCGACAGAACTTGTTAGGCTATTTACAGAACCTAGCAGACAGAGTAAGAGAAAGTATCAATGATGGCACTGTGATGGGTGAAAAAAGTGTGTTTGTGTCATGTACATGTGAGTCAGTGTAAGCTTGATATTTGAGTCTGCAAGTAACCTGCCAATGACTGTCATTGTGTTTGGTGAGGTGTGCATAGCATGTGAAGTTCTTTGTCTGCAAGCAAAGCTGATGTGCAGCAAATAAATGTCTAGAATCGCCAGACCTCTATACTTCTTGTCTTGGTAAACAAAAAAATAAAACAAAATTGAATGTTTTTGGTGCTCTTTTCTCGAGGCAGTAGCCCGAAATGGATACATTTTGTGTGAAAGTAAAGTGGCTGCCAAGCTAAAAAGGAACACTAGGCGGGTGACTGAGCTGCACACATGCTTATAGGGAAACAGAGTCCTCATCAAACTGTCAATGACACCTTACAAAAAACATGCCTTACGGAAATTAGGATATGAGTTTGGAACTGGCTAAATTAAACTCCAGAAAAATTAAACACCTTTTTCCCCTAACCTTTTTTCTCAGAGGGTTTCCAATTCATAGTGTATATGACCTATATTATTTTCAACCTTAAGACTTTTATATAAAATGTTATGTTCATAATGTTAATAACTAACAATGGATAAATATTGTGTTTTCAAATCAATAATTTAATTGATTTTTAAAGCTACTTTAGAAAATCCATAACACTGATTGAGTTTCAACACAGAGCATTGGAATTTTTTTAAATTCCTTTATATATGTTTCTCTGGTAAGATTGTTAAATGTCTTTTATTATTTAGAGAACATAAAATATATCATGAACTTTTTATGCCTTTTTTAACAGGGTAGACACCTGAGTTATACATTTAGTCAATTTTTTAATTTATTTGGGAGTTTTTGAGGAAGTGCAAATTCAGGCAAAGAACATTTCTATAAAAATGCAAATTATCCCTTGATAGTTATCTGCATTATTTATTATCATGTCCTTGCTATGCATTGATGCTTAAAAGAATCTTTAACATAAAATGATACCTTGTCAGTTTAATGTCACATGTCACACAAACTGAACTGTTTGAGGCACAATATGACAGAGTGAAGTCATTGTCAGACATACCCTGTGTGTATAACATCTACCTTCAGTACTTCATGATTATAATGATAATGATATTTCCATCAACAGGCTGTACAAGTGAGAAGGGATAAGAGTAGGACAAGAAGGAATAACAACACAAAATCCAATTGATTTATTCTGTCTATCCTGTAGCAAGGGTCGTGATGGGGTTAGAATCACAGTGAATACAGTGAATCTACTGCAAGTTGTTGGACTCCGAGAGGAAACTGGTGAACCCAGAGGAAACCCATGCAGAACCAGGGAAAATGTGCAAACTCCGCATAGAAAGGCCCCTTGTCAGGATTTGAACTTGCTGTTAGGTGTAAGTGCTAACCACTGCGCCTGTTGGGAAAAAATAAATAATAAACTCACACAGGACTCATACAGTACAGCGGAATAATTAGTGGGTTTCAGCAATGTTTTGAAGACATGGTTGGACATGTTGGTGAACAAAAAAAGAAAACCCTCTCACCAACACTCTTTTTCCGGACCTCGGGTACACACAAAACACTAGAACAACGGGTGCACAGTGCACGTTCTGCCAGATATGGCTTGACCAAGTCTGATTGCTAAGATTGTGCAATGCTTAGAGATGGTTCCCACCTGAATAGGAAGCCAGTGGAGAGAGGCGAGTGCTTGAGTAATGTCTTAAAATGTACTTGTTCTAGATCTCAAGATGGCGCTGGGTGTCATGGCTACGGTTTCTCTGTTCCTGTGATGTTTGGATTTGTGCTTGTAGTGGTGTTTTCACATTTGTTGGACGTCCTGTCCTGGTTGGTCAACAATCATCAAGAGCTACCTGCCATTTTTGGATGAACGGTAAAGTTCTCAAGTTAATCACAGACAGACCTCGAGGCTTCCTCCATTTTCTGGCCGCAGTGCTGGATGAATTGTGGCGCTGCGGGCCAATATCCTTTCACCGAAGTGGACTCGAAGGAGAGATTCCTGTGGTAAACACTCCAGTAAGCATGTGAGAATGAGGACATTGTTATGGATGAGAGATAATGGTTGCAGAACTGGAGTCTGCTTGGAACAATGCGACTTGTTTTTGTCAGCAATGCTGGGTACTTCCTGTTTACCTGGTGCTGTAATAAATGTCATTATTGAGTTTTATTAAAATTTTTCTCCATTTTTCTACAACAGCTATCAGTCTCTCCATTCCATTCATATCAGTTAGAATGGACAGGATTTTAGAAAGTAATTTCAATGTAACCCAGTGCATTTTCCAGTCAATTTAATGGCCATAAAATACACAAAAACACCTCCCAGATAAATAAAACTTGACCAATATAATCTGTGTAAAGGGAGTGTTTATTTTCATTGTTTTCTACTTCACGAGTGTGATCTAGATCCACCTGATATATTTGAAAATGATTTGATACTCCATTTGGTTTTCAAGACTAACCATACTATTAATTAACCAAGGGAAGTGACACAAGTTTTTTTTTTCCAGACTGAATATGATAACTTACAGAAATGGCCTGAAACAAGTTTAATACATTTGTCGTCATGAATGTAAAATTTGCCTAAAGCAACAAAATCAGTGTCAGACCGTGTAACTTTTCATCACAGAGATATTTTGAGAGCCTGAAGTCATGTTTGTGCTCAGTTTTCAAATATAAGCCTCTTCCAAGGTCATATTTGTGATGCCGTACATTGAATTTGGTTTGGGGTTTTTAGTTGACTTTCTCCTTATTGCATAATTCTGACTGTTCAAGGCGGAAACAGTTAAGCTCAAGAGTAACTCCCTCAAGAGGCAGAGGATGTATTTGGTCAAGCACCAGAAAGTTTTCCTTTTAAGTGAAAGGCATCATTTAAAAAGTCTGTAATCCCAGGGGATGGAGTTTGGATGTGACTGTACTTTGATGCCAGGTTCCAAGCGAGTCAAGATACTTTAAAACAAGGTAAACTAGACAAGATGTCGTGTTCCATTGGAAACTGAAAACATGGTTTTACCAAATTTCGACAAAGCCGTGCTAATGAGTCCCATTTGAAACCCCCCTGTTGTGTAAGGATGTGCCCTTGTGCATTTGTGTTGGATACAGACAAGACTTATATCAGTTACCTTCCATCGCTGTTATTTGGACACAAGTATCCATGCAAACACTGATATATTAATGCACTGTCAAACAGTCTAAAATTGTTGGTAATGGCATACATAATTTCCTTTTCTGAATATCAATTGCTGTTTTGCAAATGTTTGTCCCCCAGCCAAACATTATGTTCCCAGATCTAGAATTATGAAAAGTTAAAAATGTTTGTGTCATTAATCACATGTTTTTCCGATTTGCTTGAAGTTATTTATTAGTTGCTCTGAAGAAGCCCTTAAGATGAGCAGGAAAAAAAGAACCAAATGTATTACCTTGTACAGTTGTTAAAAAAAAAGATAACTATGAAATGCATGGAATGAATGGATTAGCAAATCCTCATTTAACCAAGGAGTGTTGCTCTTTTTTAGCTTCTTGTGTTTTTTTGCAGGGGCCACAGGATCAAGCAAAGTCTTTAGTTCACTGAGGGAACTCGCTGAGTGTCTGGTTGAAAGCGGGTTTCATTATATGGGTAGCCTAGAATTGAAAACTTTTAATTGACAGAATTCACCTTCAAAAACCTCCTCATTTAGACTGTTTCCTGTCCTTTCAACTCAGGGTTACCTGCCAGCTAATGCTGAGAGAAGAGAAAGTGTCCTGCAGAGGAAGAGGCAAGAATACTTTGGCTTCATCCAGCAATATTACGACTCAAGAAATGACGAACACCATCAGGACACATACAGACAGGTATGTCTGCCACATACCAACACAAACACTTTTTTTGTACTTGCTAATTTCCATTGTTTGATTTACACTTCTCTAATCTATCACCTCTGTCTCAATACTCAACATTCAAGGACAGGATGAAAAAAGCAACAAATATTTCATTTCCACTCACAAGACCATCTGCCCCATTCTAATGCGTTCCCTGAGCCTAAACTCAAGACACAATGATGTTTATATGATTTTGTATGTGTATGTATCAGAAACAGTGTGTTATGACAGTATGACAGGATTGTACCTTGCAGACAGGATTACTAAACATGGTTATTTTGCAATAAAATTTGGCTGTGTTTTTCTCTCTATCCCTTCCTCAAGTTCTCTGCGTGTGTGTGTGTGTGTGTGTGTGTGTGTGTGTGTGTGTGTATGTGTGTGTGTGTGTGTGTGTTGGGGGGGTGGCTGTTTGTCAATTAGTATGCAAATTCATGCATGCGCTTTCCTCAGATATCCAATCAGGCTGTCACCTCAGCAGGGGGTGTGATTATGAAGTCCCTATGAAGT
>CAAKHD010005703.1:0-22408 GCA_901007705.1 Fistularia tabacaria
AGACATTTGAATATCTTTGAAGGCACCACCCTGAGTTCCCTGTGGACCCACCGTAGGTGAAGGCCAGGTCCAGCAGCAGTGGCGTGGAGAGCTCGGAGGAGGGTCTCTGGAGGAGGTGGTAGGACAGAGCTCGGAGGAGGGGGACGGACCTGCGGCCCAGAGACGCCAGCGACAGGAACACCTGGCGGATTTCCTCTGCTGAGAAGCTCTCGGCGAGTTCCAGCGCCTGAGGAGGAGGAAGAGGAGGAGGAGGAGGAAGAGGAGGAGGAAGAGGAGGAGGAGGAGGAAGAGGAGGGTTCACCACAGTGATGATCAGAGCAGCGACCAGGAAACAAAGCTAAGCACGTTTATTGACTTATAAAATAACATTTCACTCTTGGTTTCAAGATACTCGGAGGTATTTGCTTAAAGGTAAACGCCTCACTTTATTTCAATAAAATGGTAGAATTTCAGGTCTGCATAAAAAAATACAATTTTTTTACAACTTTGATGAGTTTTTGTTTGTCTTTAATATTTTCATGGTTAAACAAATTAATAAAGTTGGAATAATTGTGAACAAATTTTTTTTTCCATTTTGACGCATTTTTTCAGGATCATGTTTCTCGCCTTAAAAAATATAAAACTTCCTTCTTCTTCTCCTTTGGGTTTTTCCCTTCAGGGTCTCCACAGCCAATCCACCTTCTCCATCTAAGTCTGTTCTCTGGATCCTCCTCTCTTCATATCCTCTCTCACTACCTCCATACATCTTCTCTCTGGTCTTCATCTAGACCTCCAATTCCAGCATCCATCTACCAATATATTCACTCTCCCTCCTCTGTCCATGACCCAACCATCTCTGACCTTCTCTCCAAAACATCTACCATGTGCCGTCCCTCTGATGGACTCATTCCTGATCCTCTCCATCCTGGTCACTCCCAAAGAGAACCTCCACATCTTCATCTCTGCCTCCTGTCTTTTCTCCAAACCATCCATCATCTCTGCTCTCACCACTGTCTCCTCCACCTTTCCTTTCCTTCTGGCTGATGTTCTTCTATCTCATAGAACCCCTGACACTTTTCTCCACCCATTCCAACCTGCTTGAACGCCTTTCTTCACCTCTTCTCCACACTCTCCGTTGCTCGGTATTTGAAATATTAAAAGTTATAAATATCTATATATTTATATATGGAAATAGTAGTTCAACAATCTCTCCACTGTGTTGAAGCTCCAGTATGAGTCCTCATAGTTATTACACTTTTGTTACACTGTTATTATATTTTTAGCATAATGACAGTGTTATTACAGTGTTATTACACAGTAACAGTTCCTGTAGCTGAAAGTTGGGGCCTGAGAACTCATTCTCTGGAGAGAGCACCCTCAGACCTCGCTCCAGATCCTTCTGGCTCTACGCACCTTGTCCTCCAGCCGGTCCATCAGCGCCGGCGACATGTGGCGGCCCTTGGCCATCAGCGCGCCGACCGTCTTGGCGTCGGCGATCTCAGTCCAGCGCAGCTCCAGCTGCTTTAGCGCGGCGCCGACCACGGCGGCGTCCTGCGGGGCTCGCCGGCCCGCGCCCCAGTTCGCCAGGAAGGCCAGCTGCTTGTAGGTGAGCCGCCGGAGACGCCACAGGACCTCAGTCCGGACGGAGCCCATCACGGGGTCGGCCTCCGGGACGCCCATCACCCAGAGCGCTCGCAGGGCCGACACCAGGGCGCCGTTCCACACCGAGGAGATCTGGAGGACACGGCGCGGAGAAGGTCATCCTCAAAGGTCTCCGGCCACCGCCCGCCCCGCTTCCCGCCTCCTCACCTGTCGAGTCAAAGCGTCCATCATGTCCGCCAGCCTGGGATCCGCCGTGGCGTCGGGCCGGTCGGCGAAGCGGCCCCCGGTCTTCAGCGTCAGCTTGGTCCACCTCACCAGGGCGCCGGCGGCCTGGTTGGCGTTGCCGCCGTGCTCCGCCCACGCCTGCAGGATGTCCTCCGGCGCCGACGCCTTCTCCGCCAGCTCGTCCAGGCGGGACCGCGCCGGCGCGCTGCGAAGCGCAGCGTCTAAGGACACCCGCTTACCCTCGCACAGCTGCCGTCGCGCCGGCCGTGACCACGTGGCGGTGGCGGCGGCGGCGGCGCGCTGCTGGGCGGAGGCCCCGCAGAGGAGGCGGGCGCACCTGGCCAGGAGGCGGACGGCCATCGGGCTCAGAAGAAGCGGGATCACTGGGGACGCCTTCTCACTGCCGGCTCAGCATCCCCCACATCCGGGTCCTGAAGGCACAGGATGATGTCATTGCAATGAGACGCGGCCGCTCAACGAAACAGAAAACAGAAGTTTTTTGGAAATGACCGGAAGTCAGAGGAGGAGGCTGGATTTGCCGGCGCTTGACTGTTCTCGCTGAGTGGCCGCGTTTCCGGTCGACGCGGACGCGGACCATAATAACGCATGGTTAAAAAACGACAACAAACAGCGCGGTCAGGACCGGAAACCAGTGTCGGGACCGGAAACTGGTGCCGAGAACGGGGACACCGACCTTCACCGGTGGTTGAGTAACGCCGCCGTCACGTAACGCGGAACCCTGACCTTGTCCCGGGTAGACGATGAGCCCACGAGCTCCCCGCGGCTTCGCGTTTCCGCTTCCGGTCGTGACTTCTCCCACGGGCACGCGCGCCTTTGGTCGAGGCGTCTCGCGTGGACGTCCTGTGGACAGTGGCGGGCGCGTGTGAGTGACGTAAGGCGACATCGTCGCGTCACCGGCTGACGCAGTGGGAACCAGAAGACGCGCACAGGAAGTTGTTCAGAATTGTAGTTCAAATAATTGTATGAAAACTACATTTTCATTTTCATCTGATTTGATTTTACTTTACTTTGATTTATGTCGTTTGACTTTGTTTTTTTTAATTCACATTCATTTATTTAATTAACTTTAATTTCATTTTACTATGTTACATTTGATTGTATTTTAATGCATTGTTTTTCATTTTATTTAATTTCATTCGTTTTTATTTAGCATATGGTTGCCCCTGAGAACTGATTGATGTAAAACAAAAATCGTATCTGAATTGTGGTTTGTGGTTTGTGATAAAGTAAGTATAAAGTAACTTAAAGTAAATATAAAGTAATTTAATTCAGTGTCATTTTAATGTTATGTTTTCAATTTGACATCACCTGTCACTTATTATTCTAGTCATATTTGGTTCATGTCTTTTGATTTGACTTATTCGCAGTAGAATCCCTTTACCTATTATTATCTTGAAATTATCATTACCTATTTAAATGGTTGGACTTTTTACATAATTACCTTTTTGTCGCTCCTTTTTGATTTACTTTCATTTAAATAAAGCATAATAATAAAGGTCTAAGAGGAATAAAACTTCTGGTGTTGTTCTCCAGCCTCTGGTTTGAACTTCCTCTTCTCCACCAGCTCCCCGTTCACCTCCCACACTCGGCTTATCTCTTATTTACCCTGCGTGGAACCACGGGGGCAGGAAGGCCGTCAAAGTCACCTTACCTCCAGCCGTGGTTGCCAGGCGACCGCATACGCTTCAACACGCAACACCCGGAGGTTGTTTTAGTGTTAAATAATTTACTGCTTTTGTTTTAATTGGTGTGTCATCGTCGCCGTGGCGGCCCGAGGGAGACACTTAGAATTCAGCCGCACTCCGTAACCCATGGCAACTAACCGGGACCAGGACGCCGAAGCAGCTGGAGACACGAGGATGAACGTCAGCATTATTACACCTTAATACACAGGAGACCTCTGGAGGCCCAGAACACAAACCTCAAAGCAGACACATGATAGATGGATGGATGGATGGATGGATGGATGGATGGATGGATGGATGGATGGATGGACGGATGGACGGAAAGATAGGTAGCTATGTAAGTAGGGAGGTAGGCGGATGGATGGATCAATTGATGGATGATAGGCAGGAAGATAGATAGATGGACAGATGGATGGATGGATGGATGGAAGGACAGACATACATATACATATGTATGTATATATATATTCATGGGTCCGTACAGCATACAGGGGCCACACTGGGTCGTGGAGGCAGTGATGACTTTGTGAAGTTCTCACCTTCTGCTGCCGCTTGTCCTTCTCCCTTATCTGCTCAAAGAAAGAGAAAAAAGAAACGGGGAATGTGTTCGCTGGAGATAAGATGCAGAAAAGACACACCGGCTTACGCATTAGCGATAGCAGCGTGTGTGTGTGTGTGTGTGTGTGTGTGTGTGTGTGTGTGTGTGTGTGTGTGTGTGTGGCCTGGCTAGGGGTGACATTGTTGTCACTTATTAAACCCTTTTTTTTACACAGGGGTTAATATAGACATATGGAAGGTGTGTGCGTGTGCGTGTGCGTACACGTGTGTGTGTTTGTGTGTGTGTGTGTGGGGGGGGTTACAGGTATAAAAGGCTGGTCCAGGACGTCGGTCCCGTTTCCCCGGTGATGTGTGTGTGTGAATGACAGCGAGAAGCGGCGGCGCGTGTTCAGGAACATACAGACAGCCATCGCCAACATTTCGGGGGGGAAGAAGGAGCGCGTCGTTTGGACCTCCATTGACTTGGGAGAGAAGGTCCACGTCACCCCTGCAGCCATGAGCAAGACGGTGGGACTCGAAACATCTCACGCACCCCATACACCAGGACACACACACACACACACCCACACTCAGTGTGCGTGACCTCCTGAATGTCTCTCGCGCACCAGGGCACCTACGATATGTTCGAGATGGACGGGCAGTCGGACAAGAAGAAGAAGAAGATGAAGAAGCAGGAGAAGCTGGAGGGCATGAAGAAGGAGATGGACATAGTGAGCAATTGCAGAGCGGGGATCTTGTCGGGGGGGTCAGCCGGGGTGCTGATGGTCGTTGTCTCGTCCCGCAGGACGACCATGAGATCACCATCGAAGACCTGGAGATGAGATACAACACCAACGTGGAGAAAGTAAGTGCCTGCTGGCATCGCGCGCGTGTCTCTGCCGCCCCTCGTGGTCCTCAGGCCTATCCTCACCTCGCACGCCTCCCCGGTGTTCCTTCTGCCCCTCCAACCCGCAGGGTCTGACCAGCAGCTTTGCCAACCAGGTCCTGGAGAGGGACGGTCCCAACGAGCTGAAGCCGCCCAAAGGAACCCCGGAGTACGTGAAGTTTGCCAGGCAGCTGGCAGGGGGGCTGCAGTGCCTGATGTGGGTGGCGGCTGTCATCTGCTTCATCGCCTTCGGCATCGAGCTCGGGAGGGGAAACCTCACCAGCTTCGACAACGTGAGCCAGACCGCGTCCCCCCTCGCGGAAAGCGGTGATCACTAACGACCTGTTCCCACGGTTAATGCCTTCTCGCGCCCTCCAGCTGTACCTGGCCATCACCCTGATTGCTGTCGTCGTGGTAACGGGCTGCTTCGGTTACTACCAGGAGTTCAAAAGCACCAACATCATCGCCAGCTTCAAGAACTTGGTGCCACAGGTGAGTTCCACCAGAAGCACGTCCGGCTGTGTGCGTGTAGCTTCGTCATCCCACCAACCAGATTTTGCTTCTCAGGAGCTTTAAGAAACCAGTCTTGGAGTCTCGCCTCCTTCATGGACGACTCAACCCAAACTCTGTTTTATCCTGTTTCTATCTTGGCTTTCAGCAAAGGGTCCCATCTTACATTGCGCATGAGTCCCAGAGGGATTTGTGTCTCCAAGGCATTGGGCCTCCTGCATGAACTTTCAAACAGACAGAAGTTCTTTGGTTTTGATCATGAAACTCAACTCGAGACTCATCTTTGATGACTCGTGTCTTGACTGGACTCGAACACCGAGGACCTCGGACTCGACTGAGAGCCGAGCTCCAGGAACTCGACCTCTAAGAGACAGTTTGAGCTGTTCATTTCTAACCCAACTGTCAACTTCCCCAAACAGCAAGCCTTGGTGATCCGGGATGGGCAGAAGAACCAGATCAACGCTTACCAGCTGGTTGTTGGGGACCTGGTGGAGATCAAGGGAGGGGACCGAGTCCCTGCGGACATTCGAATCATCACGTCTCAGGGCTGCAAGGTGCAAAACGGACACAGGGAGTTTGAGCAGCCTCCGCCAGAGCTGTGTCTTCTCCAAACAGTGGCGCCTCTTGACCTATTGTGGTACCCTGAATCAGTGTTCCTTCTGTGGTAGGTGGACAACTCATCCCTGACAGGAGAGTCCGAACCGCAGACCAGGAGTCCAGAGTGCACTCATGAGAACCCGCTGGAGACTCGAAACATTGCTTTCTTCTCCACCACCTGCCTTGAAGGTACAGTTGTAGATATCCTATTTTTTTTCCTGCAGTTTTTGTCATGGCAACACTGAGCCTTGACCGCCTCTCCTCTCCTCTCCAGGTGTAGCCACCGGCATCATCATCAATACAGGGGATCGTACCATCATCGGTCGGATTGCCAGCTTGGCAAGTGGCGTCGGCAACGAGAAGACGCCCATTGCGATAGAAATCGAGCATTTCGTGGACATCATTGCCGGCCTCGCCATATTCTTCGGGTTCACCTTCTTCGTGGTTGCCATGTTCATCGGCTATGCCTTCCTGGAGGCCATGATCTTCTTCATGGCTATTGTGGTCGCATATGTGCCAGAGGGGCTTCTTGCCACCGTTACAGTGAGTAAACATCCTTCTCCTCTTCAAACTGCTCGGCTTGATAATATGTCGAAAGTTTTTTCACCCAGATATTTAAATGTGGCAGCTTCCAATCAGAAGCATACAGAAGTGTCCTCGGGCAAGACTTGAGTTGCTCCCAATGGTCTGGTTAGCGGGGACTTCTGACATTTTGAAGTAGTTATGCTGTGCGAAGTAGCAATGTAGTGCCTTTCTCTATCATGGACAGTTGGTGGTATTGTTATCCCATATTGTTGGGTGTTGTGGTGACAGTCTTAACCTGAGAAACCACCTGTGGGGAGGCTGAGGCTAACGAAGCTAACGTTAGCCATCGTTGTTGCTCATCGGTCCCAAAAGAAAGGGGTTTGTTGGTAAATGAATATCACCCGCGGGGTCTCTGCCAACAGGTCTGTCTGTCTCTGACTGCCAAACGGCTGGCCAGGAAGAACTGCGTGGTGAAGAACCTGGAGGCTGTGGAGACGCTAGGTCGGTATGCCAGCAACGTGGACCTGGAAATGATGTCACGCTGCACTTTTACATTACCAATGTCAATGTCTCGGGTGCCATGTCAAACCATTAAAGTCTGTATGTCCGACCCTTAAATCCCGACCAGGCTCCACATCGGTGATCTGCTCAGACAAGACGGGAACCCTGACGCAGAACAGGATGACCGTGGCTCATCTGTGGTTTGACAACCACGTCCACGCTGCAGATACCACGGAGGATCAGTCAGGTAAGGGGAACTGGGGGGGTTACAATGTTTTTAAATACAAATTGTCTGCTAACCCCACGACTGTCTGCTGTCAAGGCCAGAGCTTCGACCAGTCATCGGAAACGTGGCGTTCACTGGCTCGGGTGGCTACCCTGTGCAACAGAGCTACCTTCAGACCTGACCAGGAGGGTGTCCCTATACCAAAGGTGCAGCTTTACAGTAACCTCTAGAACAAAAACATACCTGTGACTTCTGCATAGCATGGATAGTCGTTTTCAACGTGGCGGACATCTTGCTTCATCGCACAGAGGCTGGTGGTGGGAGATGCGTCAGAAACGGCCCTTCTGAAGTTCACAGAGCTCACCGTGGGGAACACCATGGACTACCGTAACCGCTTCAAAAAGGGTTTGGAGGTGCCCTTTAACTCCACCAACAAGTTCCAGGCAAGAGCAGAAAGATGTCTGGACGTGTGAATGCTAGCATGTTGTTACTTCTCCGTTTACAGGCGGAATGAATGATGGCTAAAGGGTAAACGGGGTAATTCCACTAAGGTTCAAATACACTGGTGATGTTTCAGCTTCCTCTTGTGGAGCGGACGGGACCATCTGAATCTGTCTGTGGACACAAAATAATAACGACAATAACATGAAACGTGGCATTGAATAAACACATTTTATATCTTTTAGAAATGGTTATATCTCTCCATTGGAGCACCATACACAACTAGCTGTTGTAGCGCTACAAAGTAGCTTGTGACTACTGTTAAAAAAAACAAGTGGATCAATGCACTAAAATCATGGCTCCAAAAGGGTACTGGATTTGGTGGAGAGTATTATAATAGTAATAATAATGAATATTTGTTTAGCTTAGTATAGAGCCACCCCTTGCGTGAAGTGCATTTGAAATGGTCGCTGGATCTTAACTACCAATGAAAGGTGTTTCCTCAGGGTACTATTCCGAGGTGAGTATGAACGGCACTGTCCGACTGTATTCCTTCCTCGGCGTCTGTCAATCATACACCCTTTTTGCTTTGTTTTGTTTTATTAGCTGTCCATCCACGAACTGGACGACCCCCTGGACCTACGCTACCTGCTGGTGATGAAGGGAGCCCCGGAGCGGATCCTGGAACGCTGCTCCACCATTCTGGTGAAAGGACAGGAGCTGCCTCTTGACGAGCAGTGGAAGGAAGCTTTCCAGACGGCCTACATGGACCTGGGAGGGCTGGGAGAAAGAGTCCTGGGTTCGAGATTCAAATCTAATCATCGTGGGACAGCATTTCTTTTTGTCTCTTGGTAAAGTACTGAGCGACGTCCAATGACCCCCTGTATCCAGGCTTCTGCCACGTCTATCTGAACGAGAAAGAGTTCCCCCGAGGATACCACTTTGACGGCGACGAGATGAACTTCACCACGTCGGGATTGTGCTTCGACGGTCTGATCTCCATGATCGATCCTCCTCGGGCCACGGTGCCCGACGCCGTGATGAAATGCCGCACTGCCGGTATCAGGGTACGCTCTTGTCAACCGTCTCTTTAGGTTTCCAAGCTGGTTGGTGGGTCACAACTCACAGACTCACAGATTAATTCTTATCTTAAAACTTGAGGTCGTCATGGTGACAGGGGACCATCCCATCACAGCGCGCGCTATAGCTGCAAATGTCGGTATCATCTCTGAAGGCAGCGAAACGGTGGAGGACATCGCCCAGAGGAAGAGGATTCCCATTGAACAAGTCAACAAGAGGTATCTGCATTGATGCGCTCCACCATTTTGGACGTCTGTTTGCTAACCCTGGCATCACTTCCTCTGTCGCCACTTGCTGTGCACAGAGACGCCCGTGCATGCGTGATCAGCGGCGGTCAGCTGAAGGAAATGAGCAGCGAAGAGCTGGACGACGCACTGAAGAACCACCCAGAGATGGTGTTTGCAAGAACATCGCCCCAGCAGAAGCTGATCATTGTGGAGAGCTGTCAGCGCCTGGTATGTGTACATGCAGACAGACAGACACTTACAAGCACACTCCTGCTACTACAACGACACAAAGAGTAGTTAGATGTGGTACATTCTATGAAATTGGAAGAAATACTCCAGTTGATCCATTCCACCCCCGGCAGGGTTCTATTGTTGCTGTGACAGGTGACGGCGTGAACGACTCTCCGGCTCTCAAAAAGGCCGACATTGGTGTCGCCATGGGCATCGCTGGGTCGGACGCCGCCAAGAACGCAGCAGACATGATTCTGCTGGACGACAACTTTGCGTCCATCGTTACCGGAGTGGAGCAAGGTGGGCTTTACGGCACAGGATGAACCAGATTCAGAACTTGACCCTGGACTTCTTTGGGCAACCAGCAGTTTGACTTTGGGTTCGGCTCGACGCGGACTTTAGGCTCTGGACTTGACCCTTAGTTAGCCGTGATTAGGGACAGTACTGTGTCAACCTACACTACCTTTGACAGATGACTCTGCCTTGACTCAAAATTAAGTACTTGAGTACAAAACATTCTTCTTGATTTTATTCAAGCTCTCATGTGATGTCCAATCATGCTTTACTCCTGTAACAGCAGCACAGACGGGGGTGCAACTAGACGCTACCTGACCATTCACCTGCCCTCATGCTACCCAAATTAAGAGACACCAGACTGAGCTGTTGAAGAAGTAGAAATTGATACTTGTATTTTTGGCGTGTTCCACCACAGGCCGTCTAATCTTTGACAACCTGAAGAAGTCCATTGCCTACACGCTGACCAAAAACATTCCTGAACTGACCCCATACCTGATCTACATCACTGTCAGTGTGCCTCTTCCTCTGGGCTGCATCACCATCCTCTTTATCGAGCTGGCAACGGATATTGTGAGTCAGGAGTTTGACCTTTTTCAGTCACGTTATCCAGATGTACCCTTGAGTGCTATTATCTCAGGTTGGTTCCTTCAGTCATGCAGAGGAAGCATCCTGACACGAATGTCTCCTTGTTCAGTTCCCCTCCGTGTCTCTGGCCTATGAGAAAGCAGAGAGCGACATCATGCACCTGAAGCCCAGGAACCCCCGTCGGGATCGTCTGGTCAATGAAGCTCTGGCTGTGTATTCCTACTTCCAGATAGGTAAACCTACCTACCTACCCACCTACCCACCTACCCACCTACCCACCTACCTACCTACCTACCTACCTACCTACCTACCTACCTACCTACCTACCTACCTACCTACCTACCTACCGACCTGCTGTACTGCTATCTCCACTCTCAAATGCTAACGTTCCCTGCGAGCAACCTCACATAGCTCAACAAACGTATCAACACTTTCTTTTCCTTCTATTCCAGGGGCCATCCAGTCTTTTGCAGGTTTTACCGACTACTTCACAGCCATGGCTCAGGAGGGCTGGTACCCCCTCCTGTGTGTCGGTCTGCGCTCCTACTGGGAGAACGTCCATCTCCAAGACCTGCAGGATAGTTATGGACAGGAATGGGTGAGTTTGGGTTTTGCCGTACCCTTCAAATATGGGCACACCCTCCGCCTTCTCCTAACTCCACCTGTCTTCTGTACCAGACCTTCAGTCAGAGGTTGTATCAGGAATACACGTGCTACACCGTGTTCTTCGTCAGCATAGAGATCTGTCAGATCTCCGACGTGCTCATCAGGAAGACCCGGCGTCTCTCTGTGTTCCAGCAAGGCTTCTTCAGGTCAGTGAATGTCCGTCGCTTGTCATGAATGCTCAGAGTAGCCTACATTAACAGCAACTAGTAAGTTAGCATGGACATTTTTTGCTTGTTTATAAACACTTTCCTGTGTACAAGACAATACCATTAGGTAGAATGACTCTTCTCCCAGTCAGACAAAAAAAAGATCTACGTCCCGCTACCTAGCTTAGCACAATTAACAGCAGTGTTTGAGGAGGAGTCACAGCCCTAGCATGAGAACCGTGGAGTGCCAGTCGCACATGTACTTTCTGGGAAGGAAAGCTACAAATCCAACTGGCTAACACAATTGCACAAAGCTAACTAGGTGGCTGTTTAGCACTCTGTTGTTCCAACTGAGCATCCACTTGTGCGTCCTACACAGGGTTTATTGCAAACAGGCACCCAGCATGTTTGATGCCTTCACTTCCTCCTGACTGTGCAGGACTTCATGATCTCTCTGTGTTCCACTTGCAGGAACAAGGTCCTGGTTACCGCCATTGTCTTCCAGCTCTGCCTGGGCAACTTGCTTTGCTACTGCCCCGGCATGCCCAATATCTTCAATTTCATGCCTATCAGGTAAAGTCTGGGCAGAGCCTCATCTGCCTCCCTGGAGGCGTTCATCCAAACTGTGAGCGATGTTCGGTGTTTCCCCTCCAGGGTCCAGTGGTGGTTCGTTCCGGTTCCGTACGGCATTCTGATCTTCGTCTATGACGAAATCAGAAAGCTGGGGGTCAGGAGGTGTCCAGGAAGTAAGCCACTAATACTTCTCGCCTTCTTGTTGAATGCAATTGATCAATCGCCGCAATAAACGATGCTGCTTCTCAGGTTGGTGGGATCAGGAGCTGTACTACTGAGACCACCGCCCATCCTCATGCACGGAAGCCGCCTTCACCTGATCGGCCGTTCTCCACCCGCTTGTATTTGTACCAATAAAGGGCTCCAACACCAGCAGTATCCTGAACTGCATAAAGGCTGTATGTTTATTTCCTGCCGGAATGGGAGGTGGACCCGCGTCAGCGGGAGATGGTCGTTTGGCGAACGTCAGTAATATCTGTATTGAAATGCCATATTTTTGCTTTAAAAAAACAAATATGAATAATAAATATCAGATTGTTGACGTTCAGGGTTCATCTTCCAGTTCCTCTTCTTCGCCCCTTACTCCACCTTCCAGATAGCGATCTTGCCGTCGCGCCGCGCCGAGCCGCTCAGCACGTAGCGGTCCTCGGCGGAGCAGAGCGTCTGGATGCTGTCGGAGTGGGCCCGCAGCTCCTTGGCCACCGTGTGACTCTCCGGGTCCACCACCAGCACCTGGCTACTCAAGTGGCCGTCACCTGGGCCACCACCTCCACCATCGCCATCGCCGTCAGCACCGCCCCGACAGCCCACCCAGATCTGAGGGAGAATCTCAAATTCAGCTGACATTTCGTTTCCAAAAAAAAGAAGGAAGCGTTAAGCTAGTTTTAATTCGCTTCCCAAGAAGCTTCTGAACGCCACTTTGGGGAACGCCTGGTCCAGGACGTCCACCCGACCTTCTCTCCTCCGGTCCAGAACGCCACTCACCTGGTCCTTGACCCGGATCATGCAGGTGACTCCGGAGCTGCCGGCCAGGGAGATCCTCCCCACGCTGCGCTTGTGGTTCTTGGTGTGCCAGAGATACAGCTCGCCGGAGTCGGCACAACCGGCCCATAACTGACCCCGCTGGAACACACACACACACAGTTTGTTGGATACTGACACAACATGTGCTAGATATTAAAAACCCCAGCTGACAGCTTTCAGGGTTAAGCTGGTTCCCCTTTACTGCAGTACCGGTTCAGGTATTCACCATAGTTACCTGCTTTTTTTGTTTCGCTAATCATGATAATCATAGAAAATAGGGTGATGGTGATATCTAGGAGGATAGACACGCCCAAGGCGGTCTCGGTGGAGTTAGTGCCATTCCCCTCCCAGCGAGAAGGTCCCTGGTTGGATTCCCACAGGGGGCCTTTCTGTGTGGAGGCTCCATGTTCCCTCTGTGAGGTTCCTCAGGGTTCTCCAGGTTCCTCCCACAGCCCAAACCCATGCAGGAGGTACACTGGAGACCCTGCATTGTCCAGCTATGTGAATGAGAAGGTGAATGGTTGGCTGTTTCTATATGACGCCCTGTGATTGGTCCAGGATGAACCCGCCTCTCGCCCAATGACAGTGGGGAGATGCTCCAACCCCCCCGACCTTGACTCCTCGATAAGGGCAGTATTATAAATAAATATATGACAGGATGACGTCACCAAGAGACGTGTTAGAAATGGATTGGGTACAGTCTTTCCTGTCAACAGCAGCCACTAGGAGGCGATCAAGACCTTCTCTGTGCCACGATGAGCTCTGGATACCAAGCAGATGAGGAATATTTTTGGATGACCTTCTTAGAAGCCCCTCTGGCTTGTTTTCTAATCCTCACCTCCGGGATGACTATGAAGCTGCTGAAGCTACTGGGCATGCTCCGTAGGTCGCCGGGGAGTGCCACCCTCCTCTGAGGCGTCCCTCTCTTCTTCAGCTCCACTATGCTGTCCCGGCAACCTGCGAGGAACACAAGCCGTCATCCGGGAAGGCGTTTCCATCCGGGGACAGGTACCAGTTGGGAGGAGGCGGTCAGCACTTACAGCACCACAGCGCGCCGTCGTAGATCTGTATGGAGGAGAGGCGGTCGCAGCTGAGGTGGAGCTGCCGCTTCACCATCAGGCTGGACGAGTCCCACTGCAGGATGGTGCCGTCGCAGCTGCAGGAGTACGTCTGCTGACTTGGGAAAGAAGGGAGAGAAGCTTGATTTTGGAAGCACAAAAGATGGCTGCCGCCAAGTGACCAGTTGGAGGTGACGGCGCATACGGGCTGTGGCGGTCCCCCATGTCCACGGCGAGCCCAGTCACTTCCTGTCTGTGCTCCGTCAGCTGCTTGTTGCACGACAGGCCATGGGCGTCGATGATATAGATGACCGAGTCCTGGGAGCCAATCCAGACCTGCTCCTGCACCAGACCCAGCATGCAGTTCTGGAAACGGAAGCAGAATCCGGCGTTTCTCAAGAGGCGCGTTGGAACGTGAAGCCGGACTGGGATAATCAAATATGCCTGCCAAAGACAAGAGCTCAGAGCGGCATCGTGCTTCTCCGGGTAAGGCCTTCACTCACCAGCTGTACCTCTCCAACCTGGATGGAGTCCTGCAGCATTGACCAGGTGGCCGCATCAAACACCACCACCCTGCCGCCACCGAGGGCCACCCAGAGCTTTGGGTTCATCTCGCCCTCCGAGTCGTTGCACGACAGCTGCCCTGGAAGAAGATGTGGAGAGGGGACTTGACTGGAAGGCGGAGTATTTGGGATGTCGTTGTGCTCCAGCGAGATTCTTCTTCCGGACGTTTGACGCCAATGAAACTGGTGCCAGCAAGAAGTACACCGGGCCTTTTGACTCTCCACAGGGATTGAGGCTGACGGATGGCCAGGCGCGTGACCGTATCTTCGTTTAGCATTTCACGCTTTCAAACCGATGCCGAGGCGGCAACAGTCCCTGGAGGCGCGCCTTCAGTTCTGTACCTGGCGTGTAAAGCACCACGTGGACGGTCTGAGGCTCGGCCAGGTCCAGGGATGGGTTGATCTTGTGTTTGAGAGTCTCCAAAGTAGTTTCAGGCACCATCATGGGCACTTCACCAGAAAAATACAAACCAAGACGAAACAGGCTGACTTTCATCTTCCGTCCATTTTTCCAAATGGAGCATCCGAAGAGCGAGGCCTCACCCTCCTGTGTGATCTTGTCAAAGTAGGTCAACCTGGAAGCTGCAGAGATGGACTTCTGGGAGGGCTGGCAGCCCATGACGGCGTCCATCAACAGGACGTTGGTCAGGGCCTGGTTAACATACTGGGGATCCTTCAGGGGGGAAGAAGATGTGTGGTGCTTTATAAACTCCAAAAGCCAATCTGATTTACTTTTCAGGCTCACCTTGTGTTGGTCAGCCATCTTCCGTCCTGCCCACATCTCTTTAACCACGAGGTTCCACAGCTCCGTCTCTGTCTTCAGGTTGGCCTCGAAGGTCCCCAACCTGCCGGAGGTGTGGATGCGCAGCGAGGGGATGCGAACCAGCAGGAAAGGAGCCGAGGCGATTTTCACCTCCTGCACAGTGGCGGCACAAGTCAGGGTTTACTTCAGAGAGAAGGGACTACCAACAATAAATGGGAGGGACATCTGTAGAAGACACTTCAACCTGTATATCCCTGAACATTGTGATTTCCAGGAAGGCCGGCTGTCCCTCTGGAAGCAAGAACAGACGTTTCTGCGTCATGGCGATTTTACCGACACCTTGAGAGGTCTTGACACAAGACGACAACTTGTAGACACACTCGCTATTGTCAAGGTGATCAATGACCTCGGAGGGGAGGTGGACGTCTTGTGCTTCCACCTCGGTTTCTTTCCAGAAGGTGTAAAAGGCTTTGAAGAGTTCGGGCTCCACCATATTTGACTGCCCTGTGGAGAGATGGAAGAGACGGATGGATTCACATCCGGAGAATCCAAAGTGCTACTCTCCTCGCCGTGCTCTGGAGCAGGCGATATGCTAATGTCGCGCCACGTTTGATGTTCCCTTCCTGATTTCTTGTCTGCCCAGCCATGGAGGGCGGAATGTCCTCTCCACTGTGAATCAAAAGAAGGACAGGGGGAAAGCCCGCCTAAGTGCTGGCCCTAAGTGGCGATTAATATTCCGTGCCAAGTGGAGAAAACATCTGTTCATTATCCATTTCACGGCTGGTGTCACATGACCCCGCCTCCCCTCCGCCTCCCTTCTCGGCGTTAAGCGTCACGGCGAACCCGTTGCCCTGCTCCAGCCAATCTGCCACTTCTGAATTTCAGCCCCGGGATCTTGAAGGAAGTGACCCAGTCCCTTGTTTTCTTGTTTCCTGGTCTTAATTGAAATTCGTTGGCTCAAAAAAGAAACGATTGTGCACGCGCCGCGCTGGGAGATGCTCCAGATCCCAAACTAAGATCTTACTTTCTTCTATCTTCGTCTTGAAGGCCTTCATCCCCCCTCATCCCCACCCCATCCACACTTACCGTCAGTCAGGGCGTCGAACAAGCGGTGTATGGTGGCCACATCCTTGACTATCCCACACTCCTGGATGCAGCGCACAAACTCCTCCTGGTGTAGGTGTTCGTGTGGGAGCTGGAACTTCTTGACGTGGTCGTCCGGCTGCACCGGCGGCTTCTCGTTTTCCGTCTTCACCTAACCGATTCGGAGTCATGACGAAGGCATTAAATTCAGATTCAGGGCGTAAGAGGTCAGGTCACCCCCTCGTACATTTCAGTCCAGGTCCTGCAAACGTTCATCATGAAGAAAAGCCCTACGCTAGCTGACCTTTAGGATGAGTCTTTTGAGCTCGGGACGTCGATTGGCTTGCTGCTGCTCGTCTTGCTGCAGTGATTCCACCAGCCAAGTGACCAGCTGTGTGGGGAAGATGGCCGTGTCGGTCTTGTAGAGGGTCTGGAAGTCGCTCAGGGCGTCCAGGCGCCGCAAGCACAGGGAATTGGTGAAACCACGCAAATAGTAGAATCTGCGGGGGAGAGAATGAATTACTCCAGGCTCATTTATTTGACCTCTCCTTATTTGGCCAAAGTAGAAGCGGAACAAAAAAACGCAAGAAGCCGAAAAACAACGTATGCAAAAATATTACAAAATGACACTAGCCATTAATGTGATTGTGGGTTTGCTAAATACATGAAAAACATACTAATCAAATGGAAAGTATCCTGTGTGCCCGGGCACTACATTTCTATTGGATTCACCATTGAAGGGGAAGATTTGAAAACCACTAAATAAATGTGAGAACACGACAGCGTCGTCGGCGTATAGATGTACTTTTTTGCCCCGATATCCTCAATGGCCTCTGGAAAGAAAATAAACGAGATGCCAAAACAGAACCTTTGGGAGGACACAGGTTGACAGCCTTCTTTTTAGACGTACTCTTCAATTAGGACGATAATTTCTGAAACCTCTACATAGCCTGAGACCAAAACTAGCATGCTGATTTTTTTGGAGGAGGAAGACTGAAGATATGACAGTTATCTCACCAACTGATTACTGGGAGAGATGGAATTGACCCTGAAACATCAAAAGCAGGAGTGTAGTGCCGAGTACCAAACATCGAAAGAAGGAGTGTAGCGCCGAGTACCTGGCCAGCAGGGTGGAGCTGTCGTTCTGGAAGGAGAAGATGGCCTTGCCCAGCAGCTGGATCAGCTCACTGTAATAGCTTTGGACTGAGTGGAAGGACAGGGATACCGGGAAGTCCGGGAGCTTGAATACCCTCACGGGCGCCGGGGGGGTCCTCAGCGCTGAAACGGAGAGGGGGAAGATGTTTGCACCCTGGCGTCCAGAAGGAGGAGCTTAGAAGGAGGTGTGGCCTCACCAGTGTCCGTCACCATGATCCTGGACAGAAGGCTACTCCGCCGGAAGCTGACGGTGCGATCGTCCCCCAGGTTGGGCAGACTCATCCCCAGCCTCTTACTCATACCGCTCTCTGCATTGGAGCTCCTCCTGCGGGCCTGGATCTCCTGCATGGTGGGCCTGCGTGGGACCTCAACCATAGCCTTCAATCTGGCAGGGAGAGGAGAAAACCAGTGGCCAGCTTAGACGATATCATCTCCTTGTCAACATTTGATGGATCCAATTATGACAGATGCTGCTATTAGAGGAGCTACGGCATCTTCTGGAAGGTCTTACTTCTGCTTCTCAGAGCGGGTGCTGAGATCCATGCGGCTGAAGCTGTCCATCTTCCTGTTCAGGCGGTCCTTCAGGAACGAATGGAAGATGTGCGTCTCCAACACCTGCCAAGGACAGGTAAGTAACATGTTAATGACAAGAGGAACCAAATAGAATTGGAGACTCCCAGGTGACGGGAAACAATACTTTCTCGTAGAAGAGCTGCTCGGCAGGTTCTCGGGTTTTCAGGAACTCTTCGCCGTTGAACACCCGATGCTCATAGTTCAGATGACTGCTGACATCCCTGTCCAGAAATACCACACGGACAGATGTATTTATAACGTGTGATTGAGGGGGCAAACGTTGTATGCCTATATGATGTTGATGACAGGGCGAACGTGGTGTGTCCATATGTGGCCCTGCGGTGGAGCGGTCCAGGGTGAACCCCGCCTCTCACCCTGTGACAGCTGGGATTGGCTCCTGAATACCTAAATAAATTGACAATCAGTTCCAGTGTGATCTTCTGGATGTCGTGGTTGAGTCTACGCTGCCAGGCTCTCCTCTGCCCCCGCTGGTCGTTGATGTCGGTGCAGCTAGCACGGTGACACTGATCCAAGTCGTAATGGAGCCGCAGGGAGCGGTACCTGCAGAAACACATGCTCAGTATTGCATCTTGTGCTAGGAGAAGCTAGTCGCTACTCTTTGAGTGCGGCGAGTACCTCTTACCTCTGTGTGAAGCAGTCGGCGGCGGACGGAGGGATTTCCGGTAAATCGACGGTCTCCGAGCAGGAGGACGACACGCTTCCGTTATCGATGTTGATGAGGATCAGGTCATCGGTTTCCTGGTCGGAGCCAATCCAGTCACTCAGACGCAGAATAAAATTGATCCGTTGAATTCCCATGAAGCCACGGTGACCTAATTCCGTGGCTACTACACGGCTAGCAGATGTTTACCCATGGCAAACAGATGCTAACAAACACGCTAACAGTAAGTTCGGCACTAACTGATCGCTAAAACATGCAACAGGTACTGATTACAGACATTACTTCGAGGTTGTATGCATCTGAATCGTGTGCTGTAGCCTCAGCCAATCCATGTCATCCCGAGTGCACAAACACATAACTGAACATTTTTGCGAGGGCAAAATATTGTTGACGGGCCTCCTGCCTCCCCACCCCCATGGTGGTCGTTTCTAACTGGCAGTACTCACGGCGGCGACTTCTTCAAAATGGCCGAGGTGGCATCCCATAAGGAAGGCGGTGGGAGCCATCAGGAAGTCCAGCATCCCTCTGGCCAGGACTGGAACATAGGGGTGCTGCCATGACAGAGGCTGCAGGAGGAACGGCCAGAGCTCTTAACCATGGACGCCATCGTGGGATACGTTATGTTTCAAGTGGGTTGTTCAATCTGATTCAAATAAGCTGAAGTTGGATGCGACTCTGCACCAACCTGCAGGTAAAGCAACAAGCTCTCTGCCACCAGCGTCAGTCGGGCCCAGTTTGCGGAGAAGATCACCACCCTCTGCTCCTGGAGGAGGCAGGACAGGACCTGCAGGGATGGAAGGAGGGGGCGTTATTTAGAATTTAGCGGACACATGTGAACAGGAGGAGGCACTGGAGGAGATCATGGACACGCTGGAGGGACTGTGTCTCTGGGCTGGCCTGGGAACGCCTCGGGATCCAGAGCTAGACCAAGTGGCCTGGTAATAGATGAATAGATGGATGACAGAAACCTGTGATGTACCTGGAGAAGAGGCTTCGGCCTGAAGCAGAGGAAAGGCAGCTGAAGGTCCAAGTCGATGGCCGGTCGGTCTTTGTCCTCTCGGGATGGCAGCTCGATGGTCAGAGGATGCAAAGTGAACATCTGGAAACATCAACGCCGGGATTACTGCCATCTGGGGTTCACTCCATTTCAGATTTCCAGGCAATGCTGTAAGGTGCTGTAAGGTGCTGGAAGGACCACTTGACGCAAAAAAACAATCCGGGGACAGAAACCCATGATGGATTGACCAATCAAGAGCTGCAGGATGGAGGATACGAAGACCAAAACATCCTTGGATGTCCAGCCACACAACCATGGCAATAAATAAACCATTCAGATCTTTTTGAAGGTCTCCTGAACCGGGTACTGATACTACTAACATAGTCTGCGGTTTTAGGACAGTAAACAGCAGTGAAGTGTAGTTTCGCAGCTGAGAACTACACGTATACAAGTATAATAAAGTGTTAAGTGTACTTGGACAACACACCAGGTGCAGTTGTCCGGGGGGTGGGATGGGCACAAGCGCCAGTTTGGCTGCAAACTCCTTGACCTTCTCCTCGATGTCTGTCAGACGACAGGACCTGAGCTGGAGCAACAGACTAGGACGGACGGAGGGCTTGGATTACATTTATCAGTCTTGATTAGTGACTGGATCCACCATACAAAAGAACGTGGCGTCTGCAGGGCCACCTCACCAGGACAGGCAGTCCCTCAGGGCAGTGAAGTACGGGTACTTGGATATGACGCAGAAGCTGTAGGCGCAGAAGAGTTGTGGGATCTTGGCAGACTCGCCACCGTTCTGGTAGAAGCAGGTCCCCTCCTGCAAGAAGAGCACCTGGACTTTACCCGGCTTCCCGTCCGGCCTCGAGAGCGCATTGAGTGTTGAGTACCAGTATGGGTCGGTAGCACTGCATCACCACTCCGTGGGACTTGTTGCCAAAGACGTCGGTGAAAACCAGGAAGTGGAATCCTTCCTCCCTGGGTTCACTGGTCACCTTGAGACCCCCTAGTGCCCAGAAAGCAAAGTGCACATCAGGGATTCGTCTACAGATCATAACACCATGTGAATAGAGGCATCTTTTTGTTCACCCGTAAATTGTCTACACCCGCCTTACTGCCAGATCAGAACTTTGCTAGTTCTCTGACGTTGTGTTGCTACCAGCTAGCTTTTAGCTAGCTCTGAGGTTGTGGCGAAAGAAAGAAAACAAGAAAACAAACCAGCGAAGGAATACGACAAGTATTCTGTTACCTTTTTATTGGTTGTAGGTCTGATGACGCAAAGAGAAGGACATGGGCAGAGGCTGCAGCACGCAGCTTGGCTAGTAAATATCGCTAAAGCCTTCATGCTGGTCCTTAAAGCTTCATCAGCGCATGTGTAACACCGTGTTGACACACTGTTTACTTAAAGGTGGAGACACTTTTCCAGAACATGGACCCAAGGGGTGGAAAAGCAGCTGTAGCAGAAGTATGGTAACTATGGTGTCACCCCCAAGTTCCAGTTTCAATACTTCAGTACATGCGCAGAAAGGGGAAAGACAGAGTACCGGGGAAGCAGAGCTGCGGCAGCGCCATCAGGTCAATGTCTTTGGGGAAGGAGACGTCCTCGCTTCCCTCTCGCTCCTCAACTGCAGTCTCGCCTGCGGACATGTCAGGTCACTTTGGAAGTCAGGACATCGCAGAACGGCGAGCGGAGCAACGTTGAGACAGGGGGGCGCCAAACCTGGCTCTGGCTTTTCGGCGCTTGCAGGAGGCTCCTGACGCTTCTTCCTGAGGAAGGAGCGCTGTCTCCTCCCGTGGGACCTCACCGCCTCGCTCGCCGGCGGCCTGCTGACAAACGGAGGCGCCAGGACATGCAGCACCTCGGGCTCCAGCAGGAAGTGCTCCAGGGGCCAGTTGCTGCCAGCCTGCTGTGAGGACTGGGATGGGACAAGGAGACAGACAGGGAGGAGCGACAAGAAGAGGGTTCGGCCAATCGGTTTGGGTTTTGAACATCACTAGGACAACACGCGGCACGTGGTCTGGTTCCGAGGGCAACAAGCCGATGAAAGTGCACTCAGAGAAAGAGGCTGACCCTAAAATGGTTTATTCCAGGTGCTTGCTGGACAGTTCTGGGGAACAAGTCATCTTTAGCAAACCGTATCTTAAAGATAAAGATCACATGGTTCCTCGAGGAAGGAGAAGGAGGAGAGGGAGGACGATGGTCACCTGGTAAAGGTCTCGGAGCTTCTCGCTCGGCGGCCCCACCACCACACAGGCCTCCAGCAGGGTCGAGGCCAGGTGGTCCGCCATGGCCGACGCCGGTCGGACAAGCAGGGAACCGAGGTGCCGCTCAGACCTTCGGCATTGCAAAACACCCGGCTGGAGGATGGAGAGAGAGAGAGAATGAGGAGAGACGTTCCTTCAGGAATCCTCACCGTGAAACCGACGGGATTCTTGACATCCCCGATTTTCCCGGCCATTTTCCGTGTCGCTCCTGCATGAAACTGTGTAATTGCTGGAATGTAACCGGCACTAATCCCGATCCGTTGCGACTGACGCCACAGGGAATTGGCCGGAGACAGAGATGAAGCTGGAGATGGAGATGGAGACCCCTCTGTGCGTCTCCTCTTGGGCGTGCTCGTGAACAGCCACGTGCACATCCATGACCACCGCTTGCATCGGGCAGCGGAACCAAAGGGCGTCGCCGGTAAATGGACGCGGCCGCCGTTGATGGCACGCGTGGAGCTCGGACGTCCTGCTGGATGTCCACATGACACAGGGGGCTGGGTAGGCAGAACTACACGCCTGTTCTTGTCACCATGGAAACGCACAAGTGTTTTTACTTCCTCTTAAGTCCCTTCTTGGAATTTTAACTTTGTTAATCGCGTCACACACACACACACACACACACACACACACACACACACACACACACACACACACACACACACACACACACACACACACAAACACACCCAGATCCCTCTTTTGA